>QYTT01092861.1:25998-42020 GCA_006980735.1 Dasypogon diadema
TTCATAAGGATGCCCATATGAAATCGCCAGTTAATTAAAAAATTAATTATACAAAGAAAGCTCCCGGTTCCGTATTTCAGCCACTTTTTTATATGGAGTTTCATCGAGCTTTTCTTGAAATTTTATAATGGCAACACTGATCCGCATCAGTTCGGGGTTGTGTTCATTACTTTGGGGTTGCGTTCCTGGGTAACTTTGGTGTTAAGTTCGGTGTTTGCAACCGATAAGTATGCAATACATAGATTTATTGGAACTTTTTTTATTATTCTGCATGGTAAAATATTTTGCAGGTGTCTTTTTACTGCTGGCTTGCATGGGAGGATTAGGCCTACAGGGGGGAACAAGGTGCAAATTGAGGGAACATATAAAAAAGTTATGTCACTCATATATCTTCAATTTGTGCAATTGCACAGGGATCTCCTAGTTCAAATAAAAAATAGTTTTTCTCCTTTGAAACTAATATACACACAGATAATTTATTAAAATTTAAATTAAATCGAATAACTTTTCCAAGGGTTGCCATATGAATCTTGTAATTTTTATTTGTTAAATAAAAATTTCTAATTTCTATTCTAGTGTAAAAATAATTTATTATGTGCGAAAGGGACGATTGCAAAACGTAATTAGTTTTAGTTCTTCATTCCCTTACATTTTAATAATAAATGGAAAGCGTTCCTAGTACGCGTGATCCCACCTTTGGGTCGATCCACCCGCGGCGGTTTTTTGTGTAGAAGAAATTCGTGAGCGACGATGTTAATCGTCCAAAAACCTGCCGAAAAAATCGAATGACACACACTCGGAGTAGTTGTCAATTTAAACCAATCTGTGGGAACGAGGCGAATTAATAAGATCACAGGAAATTTAAACAAAATAATCAACATTACATTCAGCACGGACATAACCCTCAATATCACCAGCCGATTAGGATTAGCTGTTATGCAGCTCTCAGCAAAACCACCGCAGTCTAAACCGCATCGGTCACAAGGATCTAAAGCGACCATGACCATCCTACGTCCACAGCACAGAAATCACCTCTTCGAGAGGCACTTCAACACGTCCAAGCCGAGTGGGAGGAACAGAAGTGTTGGGGAAAACAGTGGGATAAGGGAAATCAGTAGGATTAGGAACAATCACATCAGTCCCAGCAGCAATCGCCCCAATAGCTTAGGGTCAACAGAATAGTCATCAGAATCACAAGAATCAAACACTGAATCAGATCCAGATGAAGGAACGCCTACTGCGCCGTGCAGAGCCAAAGCCCGCGGCTCTGACGACAAAGAAACAGAGCTGGGCATTACTTAATTAAAAAAGTACTTAACTACTAACTTAAGTCCATTTCCATTGCTTAAAACTTATTTTAAGTACTTTTCAAGTCGCCTACTTAGTTCTTGAAATGTATTTCTGAGTCTATTAAGCGCTTACATATATTTATACGAGCCTTTCAGTTCGCCGCAACATGTAACATACGAAGGACCCCTTCAACGTCATCCAACGCAAGCCACGCCAATGTAAGCCTTGCCCTCTTTCTAGTACTTCCCGGATTTTACTCGAGGATAATTTTTGGCGCCCAGAAGATTTTTATTTTCATTTTTTATTTATTCTTAGTCGATATTCACCGCTTTCATGTCACCCATTGAACTCGACCGCAAAAATGGCATCACATGATTCTCTACTAAGAAATCCCAATTAGCGATATAAATGGTTTTTATATCTCTCGATGCCTATATTTAATTGCTTTTTCTTTGATACTTGCCAAGCTCTGTAGAGAACCAAATGTCCTGGAATTGGTTCAAATCTGTCTGACAAGCCTATTCAAATAAATAACTTATATTGTATATAAAAACGTCATATTCATGTAAAACCCTTTCGTTTTTTCTTTTTTTATGGTTTAGAGACATGCAACTCTTCTTATTGAATCATAAAATAAAAATCTTATATATAGTATATAATCCATCTTTTTTCTTGAATTATCTGATCCCATGATGATAACGGGAAGACTTTAAACTAACGGACTTAGGTGGATTAAATGAAATACCGAACGGATTCTTTTATATGTTGATTGGTAGAAAGGCCCATCTTTACTTTAATTGACCTTGTTAAATCAGTTGCGATACATAGCAAGAAAATAAATAGAGCCATTGCCTAGGAAAAGTTTACATTATCTACACACATATTGTCTACACATTACTTACTCGGGAGTGCAAACAATGCTACGTCGCTCATTGGAAAAAAATAGGAATGAGTACAGATTTTACAAAAATTCTTTCTTTTACAAATCAAATTCACCCTTTTGCAAATCAAATGTTCCCTTTTTAAGGTCTGGGAACCAGTGGTTGACGCAAATCCACTGGTGCGAATTATATTTGTGAAGCCTCTGGAATGTTGCACAGTAAAAATTTTATGCTAAAAAATTGTGGCTCACTGTCAAGATTTGTCAGGTTAAAATTTCCTCATCTCCTCCTCCCTAATTTCCCTTCGCTTAAGCTGTACTGAATACATCATAGAGTTGTCCCATGAGCTTAGGCAATACCTTGAGAAAAAAAACCCTATTCTCTAATGAAGAAGTTTTTCAAAAATCACATTGTGTGCGAGGAATATTTTAACTCATTCTGCAAGTCATGAACGTTTGATGAATGTAACTGATGGCTCTTTTACAACTCTTACCACTATAAACTGTTACACTTATTACATCACCAGATGAGATCACCAGTAGCTTCTGTAGGAGAACCATTACAGTTTATAATAATTCTTTAGTAATTCATGTCCATTTGACCTAATTCGTTTTACAAAAGCTTACAAAGAAGCACCTGATTTGCAAAGGGTGAATTTAAACTGCAAAAGATTGATTTCGTTTTGAATCGAGTGAATTTGATTTGCAAAAGGTTGAAATTCTATCTATGTATAAAATTATAAAGCAATAATGTGCGGAGAAAACCAAATTAATTCCAGTGGATTGTCATTGTGGACACAGGACACTCTTCGAAATATTTCACTTGCATTTTTTAAAGATATTGCCTAAGTTTAGAGGGCACAATACACAGCTTCGATGGAAAGGGATTTTACTATAATACAATTTTTAGCATGAAATTTTTACTACAAGTGCAATTCTCGTCATTAGAATTGCTTTAACCACTGATACCCCGATATACATATGTAAGTCACCGCGTCTTTTTGCATGAATTGAACCAGCATTTTTCCCGTGGGCATAGTAAGGGAGTTGAAGGGGGGAGTTTAATTTAATCAGTAAGAAGAAGATACTTAAACTGTCACTTTCAGTGGAAAATTGTGACGAAGAGTGTGCTTCCTTAGCAAAAGTTATTAAAAGTGAGTAAATCGGGTGAATTAAGACAATAAACGTCAAAAGAAAGTGTGTAGTGAAATTGGAACAATATAATGTCGTGTGTTGTATCAAATTGCCAAAATGTAGTGCGTCAACAGTTGCCCCCGGAACATCTTTTCACAGGTAAGTTTACTCGAAATAATTTATAAGAAAACCTCAAGGAAGTTTCAAACTCGTAAGAGAAATCAGTTAATAGGCATATTTTATTCATAACTGAGGAATAAAATATATTTTTTATTATTGTTTGCATTCACCCAGCTGTTGTTTTCTTTTTGTTTAAAATTGTTGAATTTTGTGTAAGGACAAAAAAGTTTTGTGGAGTAGGTCTGCATGTTCAAGTGAACGTTAATGTAAACGACCTTTTGTTCAACCCAGTTTTAACATTAACTCTTAAGAAGATATTCTATTTCTTAGACAAATCCAAAATAAGCTCAAAGCACAATGTGTCAAAATTTAAGCGTGAAAAGAAAATATGTCCGTTCTTATAAAGGAGTTTCTTTCGCAATTCGGTTTCTTTATTCACACATTAACTTTCATTAACATTTCGTTCATGGAGTAATAAAGGAGTTAATGTGTGTGTCTGTGTGTATACATTTAATAAATTTTTCTAAAGAACTTTTGAAAAGTATTCCGCGTAAAATAATTAATTTGAAATTTTTCCTTTATTTATGTAGATACAAAATATTTCATTTAAACAAAGTGCAAATAACTTTAACTCCAGAGTTATATGAATGTTACATAAAACTATCCCCTATTGTTGTTGAATGGTGTGCAGCTGACACTATGAGGTGGTTCCGTTTGTCCTTTACTTTTCTGCTTCTGTCGGTTTGTGTCCAGAAAAATGAAATTATGATGATAATCAGGCCGCCATTTTATGAAAGCCATAAATTTGTCGCAGTATAATTTCCAGTCCCGGTTTTGGCTTGTTTTTTTTTCCTTTTTCCTAACTCTGCTTTCTCTGTAAGCTGCAAACCACTGACACGCCTTGCTGTAGTTGCTTTTACACCCCACCGCTAACTAGTGTTCGTCCCATCAACCAAACCAAACCATGGATTTTCGCCTATCCTTGAGGAGCTTTCTTTATGAGTTCACAGCCTGCTTTGAAGATGTACTAAATTTTGTAGGAGCATTGAACGTATTTTTTCTCCCCTTTAAATTTTGGTGTCACAGAAGAATTCGTTACTGTTTATGGAGCAAAAGACACAAAAGTAATTAAATTGGTTGGCAGGACGTAAATACCTGAGATTTTTGGAATATATATGTAAAGCATACTCCGTACTGCCAATTTATTCAATTGAGGTGTACAGTCGTATTTGCGAAACATAAACTATTGTTACTTACTGTCCGTAGAGTGAATTCAAAACTAATCGATAAAAATAAAATGTGCACGTTTGAGTAAACTTACGGCTACCAAGTAATAAAGAAAAAAAATCCAGATCGATTTCCCTCAGATGGAAAATTGGAGGTAATGCCAGGTTCGAGTGGTGTGCTACGACTTGAATAATCATTTTTATCATCTGAGGGTACTTACCTTCCCATGAATTCTCCTATTCAATTTATCATTGATGTCTTATCGGACTTGAGTGGTATGTGTGCACTGGGCGCCGAGATTATGTTCTATAGGAAGATACTTTATTGCTGAACAATTTTTCAAGGAACTGATCAGCTTTGAATGAAATACGTGTTCATATTTTTTCCTCTAATAGGTAACAGTGTTTTAATTAGTCAAAGGGAGTTTTTATAGATATGTAATTACTTTCAAAGAGCATTTCTAAGACATTCATTATCCACGTAGATCTCATGCAATAAAAGGTGAAAAAATAATGAAAATTATATCAGACGAAAATAAAACTTTATTATTTCTGGGATGATTTTAAGTTATTGACTTTTTGTTTTAATTATGGCTTTTCTTTGGATAAGAAAATGTATAAAAATTAAAGAGAATAAAATAAGAAAAAAAAACAATTCTTAATTCCATACAAAATTATATAAATTTTATATCAAGTTCTGTAACCAGTCGTCGTCAAAAGGTGGCTGTGGGTGAGTTGGGCTCAGATTTTCGCTCTCTGCCTCGTGGTGTTCCACAAGGATCTATGATTGCTGCATTACTATTTGCTAACGGCCGATTACCTTCTGGGATCGAACTTCGAGTACTAGTTTCAGATTATCACTGTCCAGAATGGAAGTTGTTTGCGACTGAGGGGCTTGCAAGCTCTGTCAGGCTGAAAACTTCAGAGTTGCTGTTGTCGGTCCTTGAACTATGCTCTACGCTAAGTGTGACAGCTGTACGTTAACGCGGTCGGATCGTCCATTTTACATCTGAAGAAGGTCGTTGCGTGGAAGACGAACTTTGTAGGAGCAATTGCGCTCCTTCCTTAACTAGGCGGGCTGCCTGCTGTGGTTACTTAGTTCCTTCGTCACCACTAGCTTCTTCGTCTTCGGTAGAAATATTTTACATTTCTCGTGAGTTGGGTGATAGTACAGCGGTATCCTCATCTGCAGATCTTCTCGTTCCCTCCACAATGTCTTCGGGCCGAAAGCATCGAACATTCGGTCCTTGGTGTAATCCTTGGGTCACAGTCCGTGTTCTCTTCTCTTCTGATCCCCTTTTGATCTCTGCTGCCATTGTAATACTCTTTCAAATCGTTAATATGTGTGTTTTCTCCGGATTTCACATCTAGCTTGACAAGTGAAACTACGACAGGTGAAATAATTTTGGATAATCGAAAGGATCCTTCGTACGATTGACTTAATTTAGCAGAAAATGTTTTAGGGTTGATAACAGAGTTTATTCCTTCCTTAGTACTTCAGCTCCAATCTTTGGATCATAGCCAACATCTGAGATTGTAGTTGTGACGCTATTTTCAAAAGCCCAGTTCAATTATAATTGCACAATTGCATATGTGTCTTCTAGTTTGCCATGTTTTTCTCTTGGACTTTTATACTGGTGTTCGGTGGTGCCTCAGAATTAAGATATGCCGGAAAACATCTGGAGGTTTCGCCCTTATTTGTATTATAAGCGAACATTAGCTCTGGTAAGAATTCAACCAATCTCTTTTGATAACATTTTGTTTAAGCATGCTTTTCATCATTCTATTAGTAAATTCGCTCTCGGAAAGCTTTTATTGCTGCTGAAATGGTTGATTCTCGGATTCTCACATGGTTCGGTGGTTTCAGTCATATGCATTTCATTGGCAGGTCTTTGTTGTAGCGTTTTATGGCTTAAACAAGAATCATAACTTCGTACATGCTTTACTATATCACGGAACATGCCTAGGCAATAATAACATTTGGCTGTACGGCTGATTATACGACAATTATACAATTCACCCCGATACCCAAAGGTATCTGCTGCCTATACACATTAGCGAGATGTTGGGCAGAATTTATGATGGATTGCGTCGCCTGAGGCTCTCTGCTAGTTTATTGCCTGTGAATACACGCATGCTTCTTGTCAAATCTCTTCTTTTGCCCTACTTAACCCAAGAATGCCTGATTCTCTCGCATTTGGACTCTATCTGCTCTATGAAAATCAATGTGACTTTCAATGACTGCATCGACATCCCATCATTCATGGAGGACACTTACCTTTTCTGTGCTTTTCGCGCTTGGAACCACTTGTCCTTCGCGATTCAAGCGGTGGACTCGGCTGGCCGGTTAAGGAGGTTAATAGCGGAGTTATTTTCCACCATTTGAACTGTTTTGCTGGGTGGAGCGCGTCTTGGAGGCTTAATTGTAAGTCTAGTCATTAACTTCTTTTTCTTTCTCTCTTTAACTTATAGTTTATTTTTTATCAAGAGTTGTATTTTACTATCCCTTTGTTTAATTTTGCCATTCCCTATCCTTAGTACTGTGAAAAGATACTTTTACATCTTCTATGGTACTATTTTTCCTATAATAAGGTTGAATTGAATTGAATTGAAGGAAGAAATTGTAAATTTCTTGCTGAATATGCTGGCCTTCGCGTATATAACAGATTATGCAATCTCAAGGAAGTAGCCCACAACCAAGCAATGGTAACTGGAAATATGTTCTGGTCTAGGTAAGTTATAAATACAATGGGCACAATCACTGAAAGATATGAGTAATTTGTGCAGCAGACTAAATCAGGCTTGAGAAAAATAGTACTACAAGAGGAGAAGTGTGGAATTAACAAGAACTTTACCAATTTCTTTCGGGCTTATGACTGTAAATCATTACTCTAAGCCTACGAAGCCCACCATACATCTTTCATATCAGCAGTTCAAACTTTACAATATTCTATCTCACAATATTGTAATAAAGAATAATAGCAGTTTCCGTAACCTCCACGAATAAAAACGCAGCAAGGTTTTAGCTAAATGCTAAATTTCTTAAAATGATTTCTTAATGAAAATTTTAAATTCTTAATTTATGATTTCTTAATGAATGACAATCGAAAGTTTGTGATCTTTATCACAAATTTTTATTTTGAGAATAAACGAGTTATAATTATCCTCGTCGATAACTTTTAAGTTCTCCTTCGAATTTAAGTGGCAACAAATATAAATACAAGCCTTTGAGCTTTTTCATAAGCCACTGCTAATATACGTATCTCAATCTCAATGTTCCCCCTATTTTTAGAATTTTTTAGCGGCAACTTACACTTTTTAATGTACGACTTCTCTTATTTCTAAACAAAACTCTCGAACTCACTAAGTAGGCCGATGAAATGATGAACAATAACCTTAATCCGAATTTTTAAATTCATACCCTCTTGACCTAAAGATTTCAGTTGGAGCTTTATAGCACAATCCTGGCAAATAATCTATGAAAACACTTCTTGGAAAAGATTTGTTTACAAATGTCTTAAAATTTCCTAGCTTCTTTATTTGCCAGTGAAAATCTCAAAGAAAAGCACAAAACTCACCCATCTGTTTCTCTTCAGACTTTTCTTTCTTCATTAAAAATTGTCTTTTGGTGTAGACGGCATTTATTTAAGAATGTCTATTGAAGCTTTGGGAATTGCTATATGCAAAGCTATGAATATTCATGAGAAGCAAAAGCGAGGCTAGTGAAGTGATGTACGTAAAGCTTGGCGCCTCGTTTTCTTTCGATTTCTTACCCCATCAGCTCTCCCAATAAGACTCAGTAATTGAAGATAAGTAGGATTACTGCTGGTGCTTCTATGTTTGATGATAAGTTTGTGAATCGCGAAAATTGAATATTCCCTTAAGGATTCTATTTCTTTGAAAATTACTTAGAATTAAATGTTTAAATTTCTTAAAAGCCCACCAGTTTATTAAAGTAATCAAACAAATGAAATTATGCAGAAGAGAATTTCTTATATAATTTCCTTCATTAATCTGTGTGTCTGTCATTCCGCTTTTAATGTAAATTATTTATAAAGTATCCAGCTACAGTGTGTTTGACAAGAGCGTGTGTTGGATTAAAACAAAAGTATGTGTACTGTTTTTTTAACACAATGTTGATAACATTAGTACTTTTGCAATCACGTTAATATTTAGTCCAGTCACCAACATTTTCAATTATCGCTTCACATCTTCTACTACAACTAAGTGCCAATTCCTTTGCACACTCCTGGTTAAAGATTCTCCAGACAGCCTTTAAACGTCTTGAAAATTGCTTAACTGTTTTTATATTATTCCTCGAAGTTTCAGCTCCATTAAAGACCATACATTCTCGATTGGATTTGAATTCGGGGATTGAGAGGGCCAATCTATTGCTATGGAATAACATTTTGTTCGTTCCATTGTGTACATAGCGACTTCTATGCTTTGGGTCGTTATCTTCTTGTTACAACCAATAATGACTATTTCTTCCGAATAATTTTGCAAGTAAATAACATGAACTTGACAACAGTTATTTCAATCCACTTTTCCAAGTCAATCCCGTTTACATGTACATTTGACGGGATTAAATAAATCAATAACACAAATTTTTAGGATCGGATTTACTCAATCCAGTTTCGATCCAATCCGCGTTTAGATGCCTATTTTGTCAATCCAATCCCGTTTCGATCCGTTTTCACTCCGGCATGTAAATATGGTATCTTATGCTGGTCCAATCTCGATTTTTATTGGCAAGTTCCCATGCCAGCCTTCTTTTTCTTTACTTTTCCATCAATAGAGGTTGCTTTGTTGTAGACCGATATTCTATTTTACTTTCCTTTAATCTTGCTCTGATTGTGTAAAGGGATATATTTATGTCCTTTCTCAAAAGTTTTTGCTTTGCTTAGCGTAGCATACGAATTGGATCTTTCTCAAAAAGAAGTTTAATTTCTTTATCCTCCGCCTTCGTCGTACTTCTCTTTACTCCTCTTCCTGTAGTATCGTCAACATTCCCGATTTGGTATCATCTTATCCACTTTCTGACGAAGGATACTGAAGCTTAGTTTACTAAAAACGCAATTTCAAACCACTTCTTATGTCGTGCACTCATTATTATTTTGTTCCGTACATACCACTTGTCTACGCCGAACTAAAATTAACTGGCACTGGCGCAGGAGCAGGCAACTCAAGTAATGACTTTTCCTATCCGGAAAATGAGTAGTATATAAAACAAAAACAGTCAGTAGTGCGGAATTGCCGGGTCGCAGATGGTTAGACCATTTTCCTTTAAACGAAAATTGAATCAGCAAGATAGAGCACTCACTACTCTCGTGAAATTCATCGCCATTTGGATTGACAATTTTCAGATCGATAGATTGGCCGCGGAGGACCTGTTGCTTGGCCAGCCAGATCACCTGGCTTGGTATCTCCAGACTTCTTCCTTTGGGGTTTCTTGAAAGACGCTGTGTTGCGAGATCTTCCAACAACGCGTTTAATATCATTGCATAGCTTTTTGGAGAATATTGAACACTTTTTTGTTGTATTTTTTAAGAAAGGCGAAAAATTGAAATTTCGCGATTACAGCGCCTTCTATCGCAAATCAAAAGAAAATGTTTCAAATAAAACATAGATATTTTCTGACGTAGAATCCGAATCTGCAATAAAAATCAGGGGTTCCTATTTATAATTTTAAAGCGACAACCCCGATAGGGGTGACATTTTTTGGAAGGATCAGATGCTTCCCTTCAAACCATCAAAATTTTATTCGGGATGTTTTTTGATTTCTTAAGTTATCCATGACGGCAGATTGAAATTGGACCCCCTGTATATTCTGAATACATAATTTTAGTATTCAAATCTGACCATAAATAATGCCTTATTCTTTTCTCTCTTCAATTGTGTGATTCATACGAAGGAAAGATTTCAATTAACTTATATACATTTATTTGGAATTTTGTGCCAAGATATGTGGCGTCCACGTTTACTTCACATACGAATCAGATTTGATTATTTCTTTAAAGTCCTATAACTGTTCCTTCCTAAAAGTCGCAGGATTATTTTTAGTAAGGTCTTACAAACCTTTTTTTGTTCTCTTATCTTCTTCTCTTCATATAAGAAATGAATAATTATTATACTTAAATATTTCTGTTTAAAAATTAATTAATTAATATTTCATTTTAAAAATTGATTGTTAAATTTGTTATAGAACTTGTCTTTACGACAAGAAGTAATTATATCAAATTTTCTTTCAATAGTCTCAAGGCGGTTGTCTTGTTCTCTTCTATGGTAGAGCGGGCGCTGCAGTTCAGTCATATAAACATGGTATAATTTCTGGTAGGGTCCAGCGATGGTAGTCTAACGACTTTTCGGAAACAACTTTGCAATGTTTTCTCAAAATTTTCACTTGAGCTTATTTTAGTAATAGATTAGGTAGTAAAGGTAAGCTTAGTTGGGGATTTTTAAAAAAAATTTCCTAGCAAACGAGAAAATCAATAAAGTTGTATCCTAAAAGTCACTAGATTGGCATTTCTGATAGGGTCTGAACTACTCGAAAATTTAGTCGATCCGAATTAGGCTCGTAGTCTGAAATTTTCACTGTGTCCGAAGTTCCTGGTGTTGCAATTATGCATTGCACATTAGAATTGATTTACTCAATTCATTATTTGTAAATAGAAAGAATTTTTGAATTTCTTAAGCAACAATCAATATAAGAAGTAGTGTCATATAATTTGTTTCCGTGTTTTAGCTTAGAGGCAAGATTATACCCAATTCTGGATTTTTGTAAATAATTTCCCTAAGCTCTCTCGAATAGGTGGGCAACTACTTTTTTTTATATATTAAATTAATCCATCAACTATTTTCTTTACCCTTCATCAATAAATAATTACACTCGGTAAAAAAAATACACAAAAACCAAAATGGTAGTAATAATAACCAGAAAAACTTATATATATTCACCAAAAAGGACTTTATAACGATTCTGTATAATGCTTTTTTAATTTGATTTTCTTGGAAAATTTCTGAATCATCCGTGATTTAAAAAGGGTGAAATTTCCATACAATTACAGTGAACGTGGGTCATATACATAACAGAAGCACAGAAATATATAACAGAAACACGAAAGTACGTACTGAAAGTTCTTAGTGACCTTAGAAGAAATGCATCCGTATACATTCAGTACTGGACGGCGACTGAACAAACACTATCGAATTCTCTCAAATAACATTCAGAAGAAAGTAGTAATGCCAGTGTTCCCACTCAGATATATTGGTAACCATTTGGATACTTTTTTAAGTAACGAAAGGCAAGTAGATATAGGATACGTAAACTTCGCAAGGGGGTAACAAAATGATTAATTTTTGAGCTGAATAAATTTTGGATACATTTTTTTTATGAAATTTTGGATACATTTAAATTTCAAGCAGTGGGAACACTGAATGCTTTTCTTTGTGCAATACTTAGTTCTAGTACAATTTCAAAAGCTTGGAGAGCATGTTTCATGAGCATGTGCAGTATCTCCAAGTAGGGAAAATTGCAGAAATATACATCATAGTCAAACAGTTAGAATTCAGGCAATCTAATTGAGTCCAAAATTTACAACTTAATTTTGTTTTTCTTAAAGATTACTTCGAATTCCTATTTTATTTCATTTTTTAATGACTTCTCTTATTCTTATCTCCCACATTAGAAATATAGGAAAACACCTTTGTTTTGATTTCAATAACAATATATTCAAAGTCCATCAACCCAAACTTGAAAAGGCATTTCTTTATCAAAGAAAAAGCTCTTCATATTGCTACATCTTAATCACAGTTACCAATAAAATCTAATTTTTTCCTGACATTCAAATTTCCAAGAATATCTTTTAGGTATTAACAATTATTAGGGGGAAGATATTCTAGATTTCACAAGCAAAACAAGAAAAGAAGCTATAATTGGCTTATACCAACCAACATACCTAATATATCCTAGATACAGAGAAGAATAAAATAATATAATGAGTATGTAGTAAACTATTCGCAACTACTTATGCTTACATATTCGCAGCTGAGCTTTAAATTTTCAGGCCACCCTATGGATACACCTTTTAGTGTCGTAGCAATGGCGAAAAAAAGCTTTAAGAAATATATTGTTATAAATAAATAAATAAAGATGAATTGTAAGGTCAAATAATATTTCTAGAACAGAAAAATTGTCCTTTTAGAATAGAAAAGCCAATGTTATGAAAAACCTGTAGTCTTGATAACGCAACTCTATAAAGAGCAAAAAATAGTACGTACACATATCAAGTGGAACCACCTACCTGATTCGAAAAGAAAACTAAAGTAAAGTTCTATAACATGACAATTTTCCACTCAAAAAATCATTTTTGGGGCGATGTAGTTGTCCCATCAGGTTAACCCGAAAGTTAAGAATAGAAAAAATTATTCGCTGTAATCACATTAAGTCAATATTTCTCTTATCAGTACACAATTGTCCTATTACAGAAAAAAGCTCCTTTTACATACTTCTTATAATTTTAGCTAATAGCAGGAAAATCAAAAGATTTTATGTAGTATTTAGGAGATCAGGAAATTAATTGAAAAATTTCTAGCCCCCTGATAAATCAGGAGAAATGGCAATCCTACCTGGGATTGACCTCTACAGATCATTGTGGCCCATAAGCAAACCACATATTCGAATGTAAAATTTGTTCTATATTAAAGGATTTTGTAGAACAGGTAAGTTATATCGTTAAGTAACATTGACTTAATATTGTCAAGTAAAATTGACTAAAAAGCTGATCCATAAGGGCTCCATTCATGATCAGTGGTATTGTTCATTTTACTTGCATTATCCATCAATACATTGAAATTGAACATCTATGCAAGCAAAATTAGCACATTGATGAAAACACCAGGTCCAATAACATCTTGAATCCAAAATTTCAAACAAAATATTTGAGAAAAAAATTGTACGACATAAGGAGGGGCACTTAACGATTATTTTTCCCTTAGTTACTGTCAAAGATTTCGAGGTATTCTAAACTCCCGTTCATTTTTATCTACATACCCTGTATATGTGGGGTATTATCAGGGCCGTCTTTATCCGGGGGTGCAAGGAGTGCATGGCACCCGGGCGCAGGGTCTTAGGGGCGTACCGTTCGTCTAATACTTACACATACCATGCGTAATGAGTTTTCAAAATTACCTAACAAACATTCATTATACCTATAACAATATAGGCACCAATATTGGTTACAAAATACGCCTCATCCAGCTTTCGTCACATTCACCTTGCGACTTGCGATGTGCAAGCCAAATTAAATCAACGAAACATTAATAACAAGAATCCCGAGTCTGCCAGAAAATACAAATGAAAGAGACTGCCACACAAGAATAAGATGACTGTTTACGTGAAAGTAAAAAAAACAAATGACAAAACAATTTGAAGAGAGATACTAATAACTTTAATACAAATCTTACATATGTAAAAAAAAATGGAATTTATGCGATATTCTGTGATGATTGTCCGGGAGTCTACATTGGCCAAACGGGTAGACCTTTCGCAACAAGGATGATGGAACACATCAACAGAAAGGACTCAACATTTTACCAACACTTGACGAGAGAAAAACATAAATACACACCAGACAATTATAAGGTGTTGCATTGTGTGGACAAAGGCAGAAGAATGAACGCACTCGAAATATTAGAGATAAACAGATTTTTACAAGACCGAGATGTACATGTGTTAAATGACCAGACCGCTCACGGCTCGCCGCTGCTAAGGCCACTATGAGAGTACAAAAATGACAACAAATCAGTTGCCTGATGATGCTGGACACAGCGAAACCGGTCGCGACTCCGGAGAATAATTCGTAAGTGGAGCAGACAAAATTCTATAACTATAATTATGGAACTCCACCAAGTACCGACGGCGGAAAGTCTAAATAAAATTATATATTTATCATTTCCTGTGACAGTAACAGAAGGCGAAAGGTCCTTTTCGAAATTGAAATTAATAAAAAATTACTTACGATCAACCATGACTCAAGAAAGATTGACAAATTTGGCCATAATAAGTATCGAATCGAAAGCAGATATCAAAACAAACGATATCACTAAAAAGTTTGCGAACTTAAAAGCCAGAAAAATTGAATTTGATGTTTGAAAATGTACCTAATTTTATTGTAGAGTAAGTATTAAATAAAAAAAAAACCGGACAAGTACGAGTTGATCTCGCGTGGACAGGGTTGCGTACGATGAATATATTATCCACCATGTTTTTTTTTAAATCTGACACAAATTTGTTTGTGGTAACTAAAAAAAGTATGTATGGTACCGGATTGTAGAGGAAAATTGCTGAATATATTGTCTATTGTTGAATTTTGTCTTGTCGTATATTTGTGAGTACGTGGACTAAGACCAAGGATAGAAGGTATTCTGATATTTCATTTTTTGATTTGTTAGCACAATATTGGGAGATTTACCACGTTATTTTAATACCATAGACTTCTAACAGGTTTTTCTGTAATCTATAAGTAAAGAACTATTTTCAGTATTTTTTCAAAATTTTAGGCTCAGTTGGTTCCTTGGTAAGGGGGGAGAGCGGGGAATGGTCAATTTTCATCTGTTTTCTTAAATAACTTTAAAACTATTTATTTTAAAATTATAAAAAAATATATTTGGGACAGTATAAAAAATATATTTCATTTGATATGTCACACGGTACAATTTGCAAAACTTTTTTTTTTAATTTTCTAATTTGGCCCCCAAAATTGACCCCCATATTCAAAATTTATTTATTTATGTCCCGTGTCCGTGTTTGGATCACAGAAATTCATATGTGTACCAAATTTCAACTTAATCGGTTCAGTAGATTCGGAGCAAATTGGCTGTGATAGACGGACAGACAGACACGAGTGATCCTATAATGGTTCGTTTTTACATTCGGACGTGTGGCACCCTAAAAATGGAATACGAAAATTGAGCTTTATTTATTTATTTTTTTGTTGGCAAGGGGGCGCAGGCTGATTTTCGCACCCCAGCGCCCAATATTGCTAAGACGGCCCTGGGTATTATAAATCTGGACAATTTTTTGCAATGTCCAAAAATATCTCACATCATGCAGGCAAATAAACTACCCATTAATGGAAAAATAAATAGTTTAATACCTATACATCTGTCCATATACATAATAATAATTTGTGAATTAGTATTTTCATTTAACATTGGTTTCTCTATTCTAAAGCGGAAGATTCCATCTGCTACAAAATAGTACCGTAAAATGGGGTGATAAGCGCCGGCGGGGTGTTAAGCGCCGAAACAAGCGAAGCGTTGAAACAACATTTCATTTGGCTGCAGCACGCGAATGAGTAAACATACTTTTT
>QYTT01092862.1:0-10836 GCA_006980735.1 Dasypogon diadema
GGAACATTCCGACTATTATCTCCTCAGGCATATCTTGAGAACCAACGATTAGTATTAAATTAATATAATATTTCTCGAATCATAAATAGTACCATGTCCCATTTGAATTCCTACCAAAATTGCAAAAATGAAAATATGTGATTGATTGATGAGCGAAGAATATTTGCTGCTTTAAAGGATATAAAATAAAGATTAACTAGTAACATAGCATTGTCATAAATTTTATAATTGTTATATTTTTGTTATAAAGACAAATGAATGAGAAATAATGGAATAAGTATTAATGTAAAAGGTACAATGTCATATACATTCAGCATAGTGGAAATTAATTTTTGATGTAAAATGCAATAGAAATTTTGTTATAAAATGCGTTGTTCTATGATGAAGTATCTGTAGGTGCAAATGCAACTATTGTAATTAATATTAAGAAATAATTAATTGTAACCAGCGCCATCTCCAATTTTAACACAGAAAAATATGTTCAATGCATATGGAAGAAGGTTTCCTTTGAAGTCTCTGGATTCGAGGGCATTGGAGTGATGGACCTCTCTGACTTCTTTCTTTTTTTCCGGTGAGCTTGGGTGCCGAAAAGAAGTGGTGAACGAAAAGGTGTTTTCTTCTGGACATAAAGAGTAAAAATTCGTATAAAATCATAACATTTATAAATCAACAATAACAAAACAAAAATAAAAATTGCATCAACGAAAAGGGGAATAGTGCAAGGCTGGTAGCGGCAAAATAAAAGTTATTCCATCTACTGAGCGAGTTACGGAGCCAACGTGGGATCAACGTGCAGCCCCAGGCCTGGGAAAAAATTCACTTACTCCGGAGATAAGTATAAGTAGGAAAATATTTAGGTAATTTTGTAGCTTAAAAGATAAATAAAATTGAATTGTGTATAATAAATTTGGGAAATATGCTTTGCTCATCCTCGAAAACCACGAGAAAAACATAAAAGTGCAACTAGCTGCACCCCTAGCTATCCTAGCTACTTGCAATAGCGGCAACAGAAATACATCATCTGTGAAAATTTCAACTTTCTAACTATCACGGTTCATGAGATACAGCCTGGTGACAGACGGACGGACGGACGGAGAGCGGAGTCTTAGTAATAGGGTCTCGTTTTACCCTTTGGGTACGGAACCCTAAAAAGGCACTTTACTGATAACACGTTCGTTTAGTTTGAATTCAGAAACAGAATGTATGGACGCTACTCATACACTTGCCGCTGTTTTGCCACAGTTATTGCGAGACAACACGATAAATAGGTTCGGTTTGTGCTGCAAATTTGCTTTCCAAACTTTCCAAACACCTTTGTAGAGATTTCCTCTTGCATCTTTACCTCTTCTCTACAAAACCTGTTTGCATACTGCAAGGCGCGAACGTTCTTTCCATAGTGTTGTTCTAATTCACATGTCACTTCTACTTAATTTTTACCTGTGTTAAACACAACATATAAACATGAAACCTATATTCTTCAAATCGTCTCGCCTTTACCTTCTCAGTGATATAGGTTACATGTTTATAAGTTGATTTTAACACGGGTAAAGAGGTACCACAAATTTTTACCAGGCCTATTAATATATAGATTAACAAATTAGAGAAAACCTTGTACAAGTAATATAAATCCCATAAATTGTATGTACATTAATTTCTATTTTGCCGTGCTGACGTCATAATTTGTCATGCTGACGTCATATTTACTCAATAATTTGTAATATTTCGTAAAAATTATTCTAGCAGGATTTTGGGATTAGTTGCGGAAGTAAATTAATGAACCGCAATACTTGCTTCCCCCCACTCAATTTCTTGGTGCGCACATTTTAACTATAAAAGTAGGACCGCAGTTGAGCTCGGCCTGCTTTCTGGATTCAACCTTCGACGTGCGCGGATCACTGGTAAGTAACCGATTAATAATCTCTCTTGTTCTGGGTGCTGACCAGAATTTTTATTAATATATTAATTTGCTCTGGGTGCTGACCAAGCAAGATTTTACTAAGAAATTCACTTGTACTGGGTATTAATCAGACAAGATTTAATAACTTATCCCACTTGTTCTGGGCGTTGACCAGGGCAACAAATCCTATCAATCACTTGTTCTGAGAGCTTACCAGTGCAAGATTTCCTATCATTTCCATTGTTACAGGAATTGACTGGAACTACATTTAACATAACCTCATCACTAGTTCTGGGCGTTGACCAGAGGTAGCTTTACTAATCATACACTTATTCTGAGTGTTGATCAGAACAAGATTAATACTAACTCCACTTTATTCTGGGCGCTGATCAGGAGCTGACCAGAACAAAATCAATTTACTAACCTGTCACTATCTGATCGGCTGCTTAACAGGTAAGTTTTGTTTAATCCATTAGTTGTTCTTGAATTTATTTTTTGTATTGCTCTCTTTACATAATCTTTTATTCACGTATGCGGAAATTAAGTTCTACGTAAGTAGAACTTAAAACGTAAATATCGTTCAATTGCTTTTTTTTCTTGAATTTATATTATAGTTTCATAATTTAACTTCTGTTAGCATATTAAATTGTGATTTGGATTTTTTAAGCTTATTGAATTAGTATTTAGTCTTAGAATTTACTGAATTTAAATGGGATTGAATAAATTTGCGAATATACCAAACTTGAACCGTTTTCATTTCAGTCCATTCCTTTTCTAGGGAGAGTGTGTATGTTCGCTCTATACGGGCAGAACAATTGTGTTAAGGTTCATTGTTTCGAGTCATTTTGTTAGTGTTGTCTAGTTCTTTTTAGAGTCCTTTACATTTACTTTTGTGTGTCTTTTTATCTTACATTGTATTAGAGTTGGTGTCATTTTTATAGTTCTTGTGTCCTTTTTGTTGTTTTTGCTACTCCTTTGTGTCTTTTATTGTAGTGTTTTGTGACTATATTGTATCTTTTTATATATCTTTTGTATATATAAGATAGTTTATCTGGTTTCGCGTTTTGTGTCTGTAATTTATAATGATTTTTATTAAAGTGACTATCTACATTATAACGACGCTGTCCGAGGGTTCTGTGGTTGCTCGGGAGCCAAAATTAAAAACGTCGATGGATCGGTCAGGTTTGGTAGATTTGGTTTTCCTAGGGGTTCGCTCGCCGGACCCAGGGTCAATGGTTTTTAGGAAAATGATTCCCGTTCGTGAAAATAGATATTGTACTTCGGAAAAATGCATGTCCCTTCAGAAAAACACTAAAAATATAACAAAGTTATTTAAATTTTAAATCTAAGATTTTTTTTAAAATTTTCCATCGCTTATTTTAGGACTTTAAGATGTAAAATATGTAGAACTGTTTCATTTTCCATTTTTATTTTTGTTGGAAATTGATCTTAAATCATTTATTTTGAAAAAAGTTTTCAAAGATGTTCAGTTTTCAAATTTATAAATGGCGAAATTTATGCCGCCACTGCGAAGTTTCCATTACTAAAAAATAGCACTTAAAAGTGGCAGTAATTTCCATTAAAAAAATGAATAGTACTGCTACAATGGAGGCTTTCCTTTACCACAGTACAAAGCTGCAACCATAGGTTTAATTTGCTTAATTTCAAAAATGTTGAATAGAATACGCCAGAACTTAGTATTGGAACTTCTAAATGGTGGTAAACCATCGATATTAAAAACAAGACTAAGAATTTTTATTTGTTGAATATCCTGGTGGTCACTAAAGAGTAACTTCAAATTATTTGCGATTCCATAGTACCAATAATAACCTGTATCCATAGGAGCAATATTAATTGTATTTGGCGTTTTTAATAATGTCCTACTATTGGATGGTAAGTTGGCTCCAAATAGTTGTAAAATTTTCAATAATTCGTTTATTGATGAATGAGGAATCCGACAAACTAAAGCCCACTTTCGCAAATTTTTAAGTAAAAGTATATTTCTTTCTTCATCGTCCCACATATCATTTTCGTCAGAAATATTTAATTCGTTTTCATCAAAGATTGTAAAATTTTCCTCTTCTTGTTGCAAAAAACTAACTTAATTATTTTCATTAATCTGTCTCAGCACAGCAAATATCGTTTGTTTTATTGATATTGGCATCTAAATTCCATATACAGGAACTTTGAGTCAGATTCACTACATTTCTAAGTACTTTTCCTTTTTATGTTTCATTTGAAGTAATGTCTGGATAACTTATTTTCAAGTTAGATGTTTCACAACTTTTTAGTTCTTTGTTCACTTTACGATAAAACGTAATAGAATGTTTAAATAATTTAGGTTTAGCAATTTTCATTTTATAAAAACAACTTTTTAACTTCTGAATTTTCTGTAATTTTACCTAATTTTTCAAATTCTTAAAGAATAATGACTGCCATGTTCATTGGCAATGGGGAACAAATTACCAATGCTTTAAGAGGACAATAACGTTGCAGTGACTTAAGGATTGCAAAAACCACTTACGCTAAAGTACCATCCACTAAAAAGTGGCATTGGAACGTTACGAATTAACTACGGGGTTTGAGATACTGAGTAGTGCTTTAAATAAGGTTTAGGGAACGTATCTGTTGCTGAAAAGAAAATCTTTGCCCTCACCACTCATTAGTGGCATAATTTAGTGACGAAACCCGAACCATCCCAAAAGTTAAACTTCTTCAAAGTGACAGATAGACTTAAGTGTCTACAATACAGTTGCAACCACTATTCTAGAAGTATTAAAAAATCAGTAACATTTGGATACATATAGTTTCCACGGCTACGTATCAAGCAGTTTCAGATTACCTCTACAAGGTCTAAGCATACATAATAGTGACAAAATAAGTAATAAAAACGTGCCCGTGTTCGACACTATGCATAGTGTCGAGCACTAAAACTGTTAGTTGGGTATAAACACTTTATTATTCCTTACCCACTATATTACAATATATTCTTAACGACCTTAACTAATAACTTACAATTCATAAATAATTCATCGATGTTAATATTGTCTCTTAACGGTATGGTCTCTGTACACGACTGATTTCTTGAGGTGTATGAGAGACGGGAAGCGCAACTGAATACACGAAGCACTGGACGGAGGTGCTCTAACTACAGGAGAACGGGGAAGCGCGGCTGAATACACGAAGCGCTGCAGGGAAATTCCTCTGCACGACTGAATACTCGAAGTACAGGGGGGACGGAAGGGATGGTGCACGACTGAGTTCTCGAAGTGCACCTTAATAGTGTGGGATATTTTCGAATTACCTTCTTGGTCTCCCTCGGTGGCTGCTGGCTGGTGTGGCTCTGTGACCGGTCGGCCTGATCCCTCACAGGTGGTTGTGCTGCTTTTATAGCGGCGGCGTCGGATGGAATTTCTCTGACTCAACTGGTTACTCAAAGTCAGGGAAGAGACGGATGGAGATTCCGCTGTACGACTGACTACACGAAATACAGGAGAAACGGGGAAGCTCGACTGAATACACGAAGCGCTACAGGAAGATTCTTCTGCACGACTGAGGACCTGTTCCAATCCACGTCTTCGTCTTCATCTTCGTCTTGTTATAACAGTTTTTGACGTCAGAGAACAAGCTTAGCTATTATAACAGTGAGAACAAGTCAGCTTGTTCCAATTCGTTTCCTTAGCTTGATTCTTGACATTTGTCGTTTAGCCGTGCGTGCTGTGTGTTTTTTGTAAAAATAAAATAAATATTGTGTATTCTAAATAAATATTTTGTATTCCAAATAAATATTTTGTAGTTTTAGTTAAAAGTAAAATTTTCCTCGTGAAATTTGTGTAATATAAGCGCTTCAAAAGCTTTAAAGAAACGTAGGTTACTTTTGAAGTGCATGTAATTTCGTATTGTAATCTTTATAATACAGAATTTAGAATAAACGGCACGTCATGGATAACAGAGTAAGTATGTTCGTCATGCAAATTGCCATGCGATTTTGGATAAATAGCAATGACGAAGAGGAATGTAAGCGAATCAAATTTAAATTAACTGCGTTCAACAAATTTAATTTTGATTTTAAATTGAAAAACTTTAAAAGTGTCTGTGCAGTACTGTCCATCGCCAACTTCAACGAAAGTTATGAAAATTCTTGTCGGAGACGAACTCACGTGTAAGAAACATTTGCGATTGAATTTGAGAGCTTTCCGCTACGTCGCGCAACTGTTGCCTGTAAAGCGACACGGGTGGTCCCGCGAAGTAGAAGCAATTATGTTTCTATTTTGGTTGGCCGCCGGATGTTCGTACAGAGTAGTCTTTGCAACAATGGACATACCATGTACGACATCCTATTGGATTATTTCGAAAATGCTCGAAATAATTGTGGAAGCGCTACCAAAGATGATCCTTTATCCACAGGGAGAAGAAGAATTGAGGAGAATTGGACAAGGATTTTCAAGGCGTGGGAAATCTAATATATTTAGCAAGGCAGTACATTAACATACGTGCAATAGATGGCACGTATGTTAATGTACTGTGTCCACCACATCTTCACGATGAGTATATTAATAGAAAATTACGGTACGCAATTCAGCTGCAAGTTTTATGCAACCATGACGGTGAATTTCTAAATATATTCACTGGTTACCCAGGATCCGTGCAGGATCAGAGGGTTTTTAGAAATAGTCCTCTGTATTTAAATGCAGAGTATCCTCCCCAGGGATATTTTATCCTGGGTGATTCTGGGTACAAGTGTTCCTTAGCGCCGGTAGCAGTTGTTACACCCTATAAGGGTACTACTCTAACTGGAGAGCAGACCCTTTTTAACAAACACCACAGTCTTGCAAGAAGCACTGTGGAAAGATCTATTGGCGCACTAAAAATTAGATGGAGATATCTGTTTGGTGATAGGCCAATAGAGCTATTGGGAAAGGCTGTAAAAGTTATTGCTGCGTGTTGTGCTTTGCACAACATCTGCAAAACTAACGGTAACGTCCTGGAATATCTAGATACAGAGCTACAAGCAGCTGAATTTGGAGGCGAAAACGGTGCAGAAGAACAAGCGGGCGTTTTATATCGAAATGAACTTTGTAGGCAACTTTGCGCGGAATTGTAAAATAATTAATTCAAATGTTTAACGAAATAATGAAAACCTTGTCTTTTCTGAAAATAAGTTTTGGTTTATTATGATAGTCTATTGTGTTTAGTGCAACCGAAGTGTTTATTTTGATAGCTTATTTTGTGTATAGTTATAGTGATGTGGATTGAATTAATTTCGTGCAGTGAATTTTATTTATTGTGATTTTATTTTTGTTGTTCTTTTATATAGTATTGTGAATTTGAAATGAATTACGTGTATTTTATTGATATTGTGGATTAAAGGTGTATTACTTTTTTATTACCATTGCTTTACGATCGTGCATAGGCCTAATGGGAAAGCTGACCATCTAAAATATTCGGCTAACGCGCTTTGGTGCATTACCTCTTGGCTGGCGTGGAAAATTACACAATGATATTCAAAAGTGATAGATCTAAGCCAAGTGTTGTTCTTGCCATCCGAAAAATTCTCAGTCATTCTCCAGTATAGCTAAAAAAAGTCAATAAGATGTAAACATTTCCAACTTACATTAATTATTCCTCCGTGCTGCCATATCCCATCAGTGGTATTTCCAGTTCTTCCCTGTTTTGTGAAGTAGTAGGAATTACAACTTCAGCTCCATTCAGTACAACAAATTGGTCCAGTAGGCGTAACATTCTGTTATTTTGCACTAGTTGGATTTTTTTCAAGCGGAGGAGCGCTGTGATAGTTTTCGGGTGTGCTTCCAGGGCGTTTACGTTTTCTGCCACTTGAGCTGACTGGAGAAACAGGCTCAGGCTGTGCGAATTTACTGGGACAGGAGAGCTCGATACGATGAAATGAGAACGGGAGGAGAGATAATGTGTTGCTCCGGAGTCATTTCTTCATAGAATGGCCAAGAGCCTGCAGTGGTCCCGCCATTTTTTGTAGACCTGCCGGTGGGTGGATCTTTTAAAGTCTGCAATAAATAAATATATATGTTAAGAATACAAAAAGTTTGTTGAAAACGAGCAAAATGTAGCTTATGAGGAAGGTGAGGTAATCCTCACTCGTATGTGATTGAGTTAAGTCGACAGATATCCGCTCTAACACTTTTCCGTGACGATAAACACTATGACAGTAGATTTGTTTCCTACTGGCGAAATTTTAACCTAACATTGTAAGGAGATAGCGCGAGCGGGATAAATAAAGCTAACATGATGAAATACGAAAAAAGGCAAAACATATGTAAACAAAATTTTACGAGCTAAAATGTCAATATTCCCGCTGAAACAGAATTTTTCTGTAGAGATTTGTAGCTGCTTCTGAACAGAATACCCTCTTTTACCATAGAGGAATTTAGTTGGGAACTACTCATTTTCGTAAACATCTTTAAAATTTACTGAAGACAGTGTTCTTTATAGGATAAAAGACAAAATAAATAACCCACCAGAGAAGATCACCAGAAAGTTTTTACAATCGTCCCAATTTATAAAATTAAAGAACGAGGCTAAAAGTGAGAATCGAATCAAACTGAACAAAAACTGTCATAGAGGAGGCGCGTAAATCGAAGCATTTTTAAGCAGTAAATCTTGTTTGTTTTAAATTGCATATAAATTAATTAAATTGTTGAGAAAAAAAAAGTTTTATGTGTTAACCCGTTAAATTTAATAATAATAAGAAAAACGTTGATTAGTCCAGCTGCAACTACATATGCTAATTTTAAACTCTAAAGAGCTAAGCAAATACTTCTATCATGAGTAATGTTTCATGGTAGCAAACATGGAAAATCGCTGCAGCACTTGACCGAAATATTTGAAAACGTAAAATGTAATTATGATAATAGTATTGAAATTCCTTACCTTGTACTTTGGCTAAATTAGACCACTTCTTCGATATGGCTTTTATTTCGTAATTACACCGAGCTCTTCACGTATTTTCCTACAATTATACAAAAATTACATTACTTTTCAGAAAATTTGCAATAGAAAAAGTATAAAAAAATCTGGTTTTGTAAACACTGAAAAATATCTCTATACCCGAACTTACCAGATAGATTCCATAATCTCTTTTTGAAAAGTGGTGCCCAAAATATCGAAAAACAAGTTTTATGTTTTCTATGACAAGACGACCGAAATACAATAAATTAAAAATTAGAATATAGAAAATTATGCTGAAGGAACGAAAGACGTAAGTTGTTGATGTTGCTAACACTTTATAAGTGATATACAACTTGCGAGAATGGCTGCGTCGTTATCGAAGAGAGCCTGGATGTTTTTGAATTTAGCAAGGTCTCACAAGTAATGAAATATATGTCCTCCGTTACATCTGCGATGGTAAAAAACTTTATAACTGTTTTAAAGAAAATGCTGGCTTAAAATGTACTCTTAAGTGGGCTAGTGTTCATGATATTTTACTAGAAACAAGCAGACTTCTGAAATTTCTGAGCATCCTGCTAGAATTGAAAATGTAGATCTCTCGTATTTTTGCTTCTAATACTAGTTCATTTAATAAATTTTATCACATTTTATTTATATTAAGCTATTAATTTTTCCATTTACGAAGTCCATTCCTTTCCTCTGGGTGTTATATTGACGATTACTACTTATTAATATGTTCATTTAACCAGAGACATTGAATTGATAGAAATATCCTTTTTTTCGTTGATAGTTCTATCGAGTTCTTAACGGTAAGGCTATTTACAACAATTGATGTTGTCCTTACCATTTTATTTAAAGGATTTTTCTTCGTACATACCATCGAGTAAGACCCCCTCCATTTTCCTCTCGTAGTCTTCTCTGTTTTTAAATAAAGTCAGTAGGCTACCAAATGATCAATATGTAATAATAAAGATCCGATTGAAATCCTGGATCAAAGTGGCATACACTGAGCGAAATTTCTATAACCGCACCTTGAAAATTCTATAATTTAAACAATTTGTTTCGAAATAAATAACGATTCTTTTCCAAATATCGTTAGGCTTCTTACTAGAGGTGAAGTCATTGTAAAATTCAGTTATAAAAACTGAAACTTGCAGATCTGCGAGTTCTGAAACCATAGTTTCGTATGCCTGATGTGTGAACCAATTGCATACTATATTTTATGTTTAACTACGAAAATTTCAAAAGACACCGTTATTTAGAACTGCCAAATATTTTTGATAACTGAATTTACCCAGACCATGAGTTAAAAAACAGTAATTCTGTTGAGGTACAGTCCATCTACATGGAAAAATTCAAAAATGTGTTGATGAACAACAGACGAGCACCAGTACAGTCTCGCTCGTTATGTTATAGTTATTTTTCATGCATATTATTTTATGGTTTTCTGAAAACCCGCCAAGTTTAAATGGAAAAATATTATTGTATTGATATCTAAAAAAGTTTCAAACACAAATTAGGGACATCTCTGAAGTTATACCTTCAATTTGTGCAATTACACAGCGGTCTCCTAGTGTTACTAATTATGAAAACTTATCGGAGAGCCCTGTATTCATACAATCCAGAAGAAGACTCCCTTTTACCCTGCAAAGAAATCGGTTTACCTTTCAAGCAAGGAGGTATCTTACAGGTAAAGATAAAACATAAGTATTTCTAAGACATCTATATCATATTTAAAGATAATATTGACAGGTAGCTGCCTAGTTTAATTCGAAACAAAGGCAGCCTAACAGCTTGTGTCAAAAATCGTTGCTAGATTAATATCAAAATAGTGTTGAAAATCAAAATTACAGCATTAACTTCTGCTAATTCCCATTCCGAGTCAACCATAATACAAGGTAATATTTAAAAAACAATATTTATAATTTATAATTCGTAAAAAAACAAAATTAATTAAAAAAAATAGCCTCTAATCCTCAATAGCCTCTAATGGTCTCAAGTCATACTCTCCAGTA
>QYTT01092864.1:2154-15263 GCA_006980735.1 Dasypogon diadema
AAAAAAAACTCAATCATAAAGTACCTAAGTATGTATTAATAATTCTAAAAAAAATACGTCGCGTTGGGGGACCGCTCCAAATTATTTATCATCTACGATTTTTTTTCATAAGTATCACATGCCTACCTATTTAGTCTTTTACCCAAGACTTATTATTATTTTTTTGTTTTAAAGTTAAAGTAAATTGATGTTAAAGTACATAACTACAACTCGGAAAATAGGAATATTGTTAGGTTTGGATCCAATCTGTGCAAAATTATATGTGATTTCGATTAATCAGTTTGGTTTCAGAAGTGAACGCTACACAGACCACACCCTCTTAGTATAGTGCTATCACTAAAAATGGACTTGGACCTTGGAAAAAGCCTTTAACAAGTTATGCCACACTGGGCTTATCTTCAAACTTTTTAGACTAAAATTAATAAATAATAATAAAATTAATAAACCCCTATTCCTCTAAGAACTAAACTAAGATATATAGGAATTCACTTACGTAACAGGTTCTTATTCAATTCCTACGCCACGAATATATTAGGCAAGGGGAAATTAATCACGGCCGTCCTTAAACTTAGTAAATTAATGATATACAAATCCTTGATTAGACCAGTGTAGTAGATACACCTCTTACTGTTATTCGGCGCTCTTTTTTCTAAAACTAACATAGGAAAAAAGTTTTAAGGAATAAAGAGCAAAATAGGAACGAAAACAATTTCCATTTTACTCACCGGCCACGCGGGTTGAGACGCATGTCTGCAGATTTTCTCCTCTATTGGCGTGCGTAGGACGCGGTGATATATCTGGGACCTGGGTACCAGTGGTTGAGACGATTCTTCTGACGAGAACTGTACTTGTGAAGCCACTGGGATATTTCAGGCCTAAAATTGTGGCTCATTTACAACATTTGTCAGGTTAAATTCCCGAGCTCCCCTTCCCTAATTTCCACCCGACTAAGCTATACCGTGTGCATCATAAGCAAAGATGAAATAATTATCACAAAGATGCGACACTGGAATAATGACTACTAAAGTAACAAGGATGGATAATGCTACCACTACCTCTATAGTAAGATATCCAGTTGTAGTGGTTTTGTCCATTTGCTTCTGAGGTACACCAACACATCAGCATCAAGGAGCAGGTCTCATGTACAGTAAGTAATTATTCAGCCGGCTGAATACATTTAAAGCAAGGGGCAGGTCAATTTTATAACTCTAATATTTTCTACCCATTTGTGTGTCGCTTCTTTGTTAGTATTATTTATTCTTTGCCCCTGACCTTAGGCAATACCTTAAAAAATAGTAATTTGTCCACATTGTAGAGTATTCCTTTGTTCACGTTATAAGGAAATCAATATTAAAAATTCGATATTCACATTAGCGCAAAAGACAAAAGTATACATATTTGGTCTATATCTGTCAATTTTCTGCATGTCAGGTACCAACCTGGTACCAAAATTTAAAATGTGATTTAATTTTCGGGTTTTTTATTGTGTAGAGATCGATAAAAAGATAGGGTTGAGTGAAATTAAATGCTAAATGTTTTGTGGAACTCAAATTTACTTTTTTAAATATATATATATATATATTTATTTACTTAACATTGAACAATATTGAGAATTCGATTACAGTTCAGTTTGACTTTAAAAATTGAAAGAGGTGAATACATGACTTCAAAAATTTGTGCCATTTTCTTTAAGACAACTTGTATGGGTATGGGTGCCCCCTTCATATACATATTCATCTCAGTGGCTTGGAGCAGCTTTAATCTGAAAACACTTACCGGCCGATTATCAACATCGCGTTTAAAAAGTCCGAAATTTCCTCGAAATCAGGTTGGAATCCCCTTAACTCAAATATTTCTTCAGCTATAATAAATCTAGATTTTCTCATAGTTGAAACGCTGCCATCTCGTTTTACATTATATCCAGATTTTCATTTGCAATGCACAATCAACTCCTCCTTTTTCCTCCTACACATCTAGATATAAAAATTCTTTACCCAATGTTCCCCTACTTCTGGTGCCAATGCGATTTTAACCGCTTTCCACTTTCTATCCACAAATAAATGCTCCCAATTTTTCAATCGACCTGTACAAGAATAACTGCTCTTCCAACAAAAAAGAACAATTCCAGCGCTTTCCAAATCCATTCAACTGTTCCAGTTTCCAGGACTGTTTGCCGGTGTCGGCTCTCGGCGGTTTGTTGTTTCCTCAAGTCTGTTCGGATCAATCGAAGAGTTTAGTTGTGTAGCGTGTGTGTGCCCGCGTTTGGTTTTTATCTTTAACGGATGCTGAAGAGGAAATTTCTGTTTAGAATCGGGAAAATACTGAGAAGACGCTATTTACTTCTCCGAAATGAAGTAAAAAACAAGAATGGATACAGTGAATTGAGCAGTGGTTAAGACGTCGGAATCGGAAATTACTAGTGAAACTGCAGGAGTGAGAAAGTGCAAAAATAGATTCAAGTGAATATTTGGTGCTTGCAAATTGATTCGGAAGAGGAAAACAATCGTCGGATAGAAGGATTTCATTTGCTGGATCTTGTTTTGAGAAGGTACATAATAATTCTTTGCTCTAAAAATAGAAGGCAATTCTGTTTTTGGCTTTTGAGTGCGTGTTAAACTGTAAAATAACGAAAACGAAATGAAAGCGCCATCTTTCCGACTTTGCAGGATTCGGTGAATAAAATTAAAGGCGCAATTACGATGTCCTTCAGCATCAATATGTTATTGCCTGGGGGGTTGTTGCGAGTAGGGTTGATTTTATCATGCGGCGCCAATTATCACCGCACTTTGCCACTGATTTTAAACAAGTTCGCAATAATGCAGTGTTTGTGTTGCCTTGTAGTCATGTACCGGTGATTTTTCTCCACCCTTAATCCCATTCCAATTGTATCAGCACGAAAACGCTGTAAATATATGAAAATCGACGCCGGCATGGAAAACTATACATAATACCAACACATAATCAGACGGCATAGAATATCCTTTTCACACACAGCGCATGGATGCTCAGCGTCTGGTTTTTGGTATGCAATTTTTCTTCAACCCCTAGGGTGATGTCCCTGCCATCCCTGCCAACCGCCTTTTATCCCACCGAGATTTACTCGATACACGCTATCGCTAGGCTGGAGTGTCGCTAACCAACACAAATGCAACTGTCGCAATATGGGAAATGAAATTTCTCATGCAAAATTTTCATGAATGTACGAAGTACCTACTGCTGTTTGGTCAAGGCGACTTGACTAAATTGGAATTAAAGATCCTTCTTTCAGCCAGTTTCGGAGTTACTTCATTTCTACTATTGCGGAACAGCTTTGCGCTTGGTGGTGTTCGCAATAAATTTACGACGGGAAAATTTCCAAGTCCTAAGTCTTCCTTAAGCTTCAAGGATTAAAGTTATCCCAGTACTTGGCGCTCTCCTATGTGCCTATGTACCTATGTACGATTTTTCTTTTTTTTTGTACTTACAGGGTTCAGTTGAAGACTATTCTTTAGAATTTCTCTACTTTTCGAGAAAATTACTTTCCAGATGAAAAAATGGAAAGTTTTCAGACTCCTCAGGAGCGAAGAAGTATAATGAAATGGCATCATTACTTACCTTTGAAAACTATTATTATTATGCGGCTTGTGTGTTAAAGTTTCCCTTATTTATGTGTATATATATTTGCAGTCTCTTTACTATTGTTATCACCTAAGGCAAATCAACTACCCCGATTGACCTTTATCATTATCTCCTCACATATAATACACTGAGGGTCCTCTACTTCAATCAGTAAATGAATCGAAAGATTTAAGATGGAAATTGGGTGAGTTACATGGAAACATTAATAAAAATAAGCAATGCTTATGATCATTGACAAAAAATGCATCAATCCAAGGGGAATCAACAAATTTTTCACCCGAACATTTAAGATTTTTACGAAATTTTTGCTTATGATAGAAGAAAATATGAAGTGTGTTATAATAAGGGTACCGCTGTGGATATTAATTCGATCAATGGAGAATACTGATTTAACTGCTATTGATGGGAATTGCGAGAAAACTATAACTGACGAAGAGGATTTAGATCGCTGACTTAATAATCAGTGGGAGATAGTTGATTTAAATAAGAAACTTTATCTAACTCGAATCCGTTTGTGCATTTTAAGGAGGTGGAAGAATCCTTCGCTAGCCTTAGTGGTGATGACAATTTTCCAATAGAAAAATGTATTCAAAATTTCGTAAAATTAGCCAAAGTCCTTGGTTAAGATCAGTGCTGAACAATACTTAAGGCAAAAAGTGCATTTTCATTACTTTAAGCTTATAATTAAATACCTTTGAAATCCTTTACTTAGGACTTGGATTATAAGTACTTGCTTCTATTTACTTGCACTTTAGACTTAAGTACCAAGATCTTTACTTAACACTTTACCTACCGCAAGGAACTGAAATGATGTACACAAAATACCGGACGATCCGAGTGCAGATAATATGCGTAATACCGGCTCTATTCTGACTATGACGTTCGAATTTGTGTGGTAAAACACTATTTGACTTTCACAGATTATATGTATAAAGTTTTTTATTTTTGTTTTTATTTTCTTTTTAGTATGTTAGCGCTCATAGAAAGAAGTCCGGCTTCTTATTTTTCTTGATGAGCACACATTACATTGTCTTTCTGGCATTTTTTTCACTGGTCACAATTTTTATAAGCTTATGGTGTTTGAAATTCGCCCCCAGGTGCTCCACTTTGGCGTCCTTTTTCTTGATATGCTGGGTATATTAGAAGCTACAGAAATGTTAAAAGTAATAGACTTCCGGGCAGTATACGCTGGCAATCGAAAAATCTATTAATAGGGTACCGGTCGTTAAGCGTTGGCTAGAAAGAACCTATTAATAGGCTTCAGGTAGGTGAAGTGTTAAGTCTTTCTGAGTCTATTAAGTAACATAGAATATACCTGTACGAACCTTTCAATTCTTCGGAACATTTGACATGCGGCCGCTGCTTCAAGTGCTTTTCGAATTTCTTGGAGCCCTGAAGATATCACAAATTTGTATTTATCTTTTGTCGATATGCACCGTTTTCTTGTCACGACCGTAATGAGGGCATCATATGATTTTCTACTAAAAAATCCGTATTAACAATATAAATGGTTTTTATAGTTGTGCTTAAAATTTTCTCAATACCAATCGAATTTGCACTTTGATGAGAAGTGACTCTGCGTGTAGCACCGGCGTTTAGGATATTATAGTTTTCAGAAAGTACTTATGCTTATATTATATTTATACTAAGGGAACTTTAAAAAGTGCTCAGTACTTTTTAGTAGTATTTAATACTTAGTTACAAGTACTTTTTATACATGTGGTTCTTGTAGTTACGCTAAAGTCCGTGTACTTGTAGTTAAGTACTTTTTCTTTGGTACTTGTCTAGCTCGTATTGTAAAAATGATTCACAGATTACATAAAAAAGTAAGTACTTAAGCCCTGGTTGTCCCTAAATATGCACTATTTTCACCCAAATGCATTCTGTGAAAATACACGTTTTAATACCAATTTTGTTGCATAACTTCTTAGCGGGTGATCGGAGTTCAAAAATACTATTCTTTTATTTTAATATATAAATCAGGTTATTTATTAACATTATATAAGAGTAAAATTAAATTCAAACTTTAAATGCATTTTGCTCAAAACCGTGTCTTTACCATTGATCATCAACATATTTCGAAAACGACCAAATTAATTCTATTTCTTTTTACTTTAATAAAAGTCCGGTACTTGATATGGCGCTTTTTTTAAACGCATAAATAACTTTTTTATAAGCAAAAGAACTTGAAATTTTTCCCTAAAATCTAAACTTTAAATTTGGATAGCCATCATTTTTCCTACTTAAACAAAAAACAGTATGTGATGCAGTGGCAAATATGGTTGATATTCAATTTAAAGGAAAAAAAACTTGAATTCAGATGATCGACAAAATTTGGTGACCGCAAACCACTACCCCGAAATAAAAACTGACTACGCCACTGTATAGTGTGTTTGAAAATCTGTAAATAACGTATATAACTTTATCTTTCAAATACATAGAAGAATATTTCCGTATTTTGAAGTATAGTTTGTTATATTTAATTTTTCAAACTTAGTGTAAATTTTAGGTAAGTTAGGTGTATGTAACCTCTGAAGTGTAAATTTTTCCATTTATTTTATAGGCGAAAACGACCTAATTTATAGTGTTATCGAAATTGTTTTAGAGAATAATTAATTGATGTTTTTATTTGTGTGAAAAAGTATGGCCAGTGAAGTGTGCAGATTTCAAAAATAAGTATAATTTTTTGCTGGTAACGGTGCACAAGATTTACAATCTTATAAAGTACAAAGATAAAAGAATAAACAGAGCGAAAAAAAGATTATTATCTAACTAACTACAGCTCATATACCTTTAAAAAATGAGATATAAGAAGCGTTTTAAAACCATTGACGGTTCCCACAGTCTGGCTGAAAGTGAGGTTAGGCAGAATTTATAAAGGACTACGAAGGTACCTGCATAAATTCTGCCTAACCTCACGTTTAGAATGGTGCCCATCCACTTACAGTTCATGGCCTTCAGGCAGGATTTCAAAAAAGTTTGGTATTTTCCACAGTCCATGAAAAATATTGAGGCGATATTTTCATATTTCATTCGTATTGTGTAATTTTCTAAATTAGATTATAGCGCATGGATAAAAAGGAAGCGTTTGTAGCAGATTTTATAGACATTTACGGGCGTCATAATGCTTTATGGCAAGTGAAATCCAAGTGTTTCTTGGATAGGGCGTTTCGAGAGAAGAAATACAAAGAGTTCCTAGCATTCTACAAATAATAGTTGCCATACTGCTGAGAAACAAACTGACTGATCCGACGATTTCAGTCCTAGTGTGTGGTGAAACTAGAGGCAATCTGCTAGGCGCGACCTGACAGTCCATAGCCTGAAGACCTGGACTGTAAGGTGGCCTGAATAATGTGTGGCCGATGTCAGGCAAAGTCGTCAGTCCAGATCTGACAGGCCACGGCCTGCAGGCGGACGGGCACTATAAGATCTGAGCAGAGTTCGGCAATGACGGCCTCAGGGAAAAAGAACAGCATTAGAACTTTTTTTATGTAGCGCTACTTACAGGATGGGATGACAGACTTTTATGATATTCACTGGAAATTTCTGCGCTAGAGTTGTTCGCAGTAGTAAAAGTTGCATTAAGTTCATCTGAACTGAAGTTGTGATAAATGCTGTTGTCGTTGCCGTATCTATCTGTTTTAAATTCCGCCATAGCTTAGCCGTCTCTTAGCAGCCCTAATAGCCGAAGGGGCTTTATTGCGGGTAATTTTGTACACGGATAGAAGAATCAATCCAATAAGATGGTAAATAAATCAAATAACATATTTGGTTTTGTGTCAATCCAATTGCTTACCAATTTTGATAAAATTTTCTCCCTATGATAAATTCAAGTAAAACAATATTAAATTAATCCTTAGTAATTTGCTGTTTTAATTCTTATTTATTTCTATAGTACACCATTTTATTCAACTCAATTTATATTTTATTGTTATTAGAAAATAATTTTGGTACATCAATCGCATTTTTATATATTTAGTAAAACCCGATGCTATTGTTTATTCAAATTTGATTACCTTCGTGATTGAGACAATCCAACTTTTTCTTAATTCTGTTCTGTCAGTGGCAAAGTACAACAAACCATTTGCATAAATCAAACATAGTTTGATTCTTTCTATCAATAACTAAAATCGATGAGTACTTTCTAAACTTCAGTACTCTGATCTGATTGTTTCAATCAATTTCTGTTCTAGAAATAATGCTACTTTTGTCACATATGACAAATTATCACTAAAAATTTCTTCGAATTCAATTCTACTCCCTCTCCTAAATAATTACCGTTCTACTTGTCACCTGCTTCCTTTGCCACAGTGCTTGGAAGTGCATATCCAGATCTCCCTAAAATATAGACATATTCCTTTCTGTAATGTTTTATTCAAATTAAAGGAAAAACATATTTGTAACGGGAAATATTTATTTCATGTATAGTTACTTCATAAAAAAAAAAATCGTTACAAATTCCTATTCTTAAAACATTTTCTTCCATGTGTAATTTGGAAGTTTTCTCACATTGTTTAAGATTACATCTAAAGTGGCTGTCTTTTTCTGTTATTTCAAATTTACGAAGAATTAAAAATATAACATTGATGTGAGATATAACTATTATGTCTTTGATTTTAAATAAATAATATCCAACTTTGTACATTGTTCCCTTATAAGTAATATTTGAGGCTACAATTATTTCGGACCATTCGTAATTCGAAGGATTTTTAAATAAGTTCTAATATTGTTTATGTCTAATTTCTTTTTTTTTCTATGACGTGTTGGTCTATATTTAAATGTGAAATTAAAATGTATAAAAAATTCATTGCACGTTTTTCGGAGATTGAAAGCGGTAGATTTCTTCTAGAGGATGTTACATTCGTATAATTTACTATTATATTTCCGTGGTTTTCTACTCAAATCGGATATTGTAAAAGCAATTGAAGCTTTGGTTTAAGTACATCATTAAATAATTCTATATATGTACATTTTTATGGTGCTTGATGAATATACTTTAATCGGTCCTTCGCTGTTGCTTTCCACATGGCTTCAACGACGGGCCACGGATCAGTATGATGCTGTAACCACTCCTGATTTTCGCTGGGCAAGGATACTTCTGAAGGATGATCTGAATTTGGCAATATACGTAGTGCGGTGCATTTTGTATGACTGTGTTTCTAATTTCAATGACCGATTTTATTTTTACGTATCCCTTTTACGACAAAGAAACGACAACTTCCTATCCACTTAATTTTACGTTTTGATAAAACAGAACGAATTTCTCATGAGTGTGGTGCTATCTTTACATAAAGTTAGCACCACATCGAAATTTTATGATAAAATGTACAACGACAAAAATATTTTTTTCACGATAAATTTACGACAAAAAAACGACAAATTTTGAAATACTTTTCATTTAATTTGGACAAATGTGTGGTGCTAACTTTATACACCTGCAGCAAAATACCTTCAGTATCTGAGAAAACTGTTGGCGATGTCACTCCATCGAATTCCTTTCGGACAAAGGTTCATGGTAAAGAACCGTAGTTTCATCCCCTGTCACAATCCTATGGAGAGCACTGTCTTCGTCATCTTCACACAACTCCAAAAATTGCTGACAGCACTCAACTCGCCGTACCTTCTGCACTGAGGAAAGAATTCGCGGTAGCCTTCTTGCTCTGATTTTTGTTATACCCAAATGCTCCGGTTTGTTCTACAATTTTCCTGGCCTTTAACCTCCAGTACGTCAAAACAATTTTACCGTTGTTGGCACTCCACAGCGTGGATCATTTTACTCCGTCACTAGCAAATACCTTTGATGAATGTTTAACCATCGAAGATGATGGTGAAGATTCTCTATTATACACGATCTATTCGCTTTTTGATCTCTGTCGGCGTTAATGCATTTTTTGTTAAAAATTTTATTACGGCAATTTTTCAATTTTTGACATTTTCACTTTTCTAGGCAAGTTCACTTCAAATTTCGAATGATTATTTCAAACTGTTTAAGTATATTGTCCCGATAAGGGCTTTTATACCCTCAAAAAGGTTGAGGGTATAAGGTAAGAAAAGGATTCCAGGAAACTTCACTCAAGGGGACCAAGAAGCGCATTACTGACATAAAGCGATTGAAATTCTTATCCCTCAGGTTTTTTCCTTATCTTATTCTTGAGTTCCATTTTTAGCCTGTCACATTCTTATTTAGTTATACAGGGTGTCCCAAAAAATAGTGACAATCGGAAGCCTGGAGGTAGAGCGTCCCCGGAGAACCCAAATAACCCCTATGTATGTTCTACGATTTTTTTAGTTTTCGAGTTATTACAAATTTTCGAGATTTTTCGCTAATTACATGTTGAAAGGGATTTCTGGTCATAGCGGTCGAAGTAGGTAAGATAGGCACTTGATTTTTTTTCCCGAAATAGCTTAACAGTGCACCTGTCGTATTTAAAAACATTTATTTCAATACACTTCACCATTATCTCAAAAAATAATGTTGAATTTTTTCTTTTACCAAACAAAAACTAACTTGACTGTTCTATGGCAATTTTAAGAAAAAAGTTCCATGTTGTATTTATAATTTGGTCTTCTGGTTCGTAAGATTGGTGTACCACTAAATAGCGCCAAACGACCTCAACTCATTCTTTGGTAAGGTGTACACCAGAAATATCTACATCAGTCTTTTCGCAAGGACTCGATTTTCCAGGTTTCGATTTGACATAATTCACTTGTGGTTGCTCCTCACACAAAGTGTTTGGTGCGTTCTCCTCCTGATAGAAAAATATTTATTGCAAAACTTACTTGTTGAAATTGCTCAAGTTTTCCTGCGTTAACCCTACTTCAGGAACTCCATCCAAATCGTCTACAGGTAACTTATACGTAAGGCTTAAAAGCCTTTCCTCTAAGTCAGTAAGAGTAGGGCATTCGGGAACTCCTCCTCCAGTGGCCTTCTGTTCTTCCCTTACTTTACCCCATTTCAAAAAATGGTTTTATTTTGGTTCAAGAGCACTGATACAACAACCACTCTGAAAATCTTTTACACATTCGTCGCAAATGTTTCAGTAAAACAAAAGGACAAAAATATGGAATATCGCATGAGAGAAATAGCGATTATTGAGTGCTAGTTGTGATAGCTATTATGGCATAGCGAGCGAAGCAGTAGAATACAATTTTCTCAATTGTCGCTAAATGGATCACTATGATTTTTGTAGAGCTATTTTCATAGCGATTCTATTAGTCGCTAAAAATTAAATTAGTAGAATAAGTCTGATTGTCTTGGCACGCAAGGTGTTAAGTACTTTTATGCAACTACAAACTTACCACTTATTGTCGTGGGGTCTGAAGATTACATCCAAGAACACATTTTCCGAACTTTTAGTGAAACAACCATTCTACCATGAGGCGCCACTGAACTTGGAAGTTTACCTTATTTGCTTTTATCCAAAGCCACTACGCCACTGCTTGGCGTGAATAAAAGTCACAACGGATGACAGTTCTTGCTGTCGGCGTCGCTCGTCAGTTTCAGTTCCAGTTCCAGTTCTCCGCATTTTGCCGGGTGTGATTAGTTCTTTCCTTTCGACTTTGGATTTGGACTAAGGAGCTTTGCACTGACTTCTTTTCATTCTTCGGTATCCGTAAGTTATTTTTTGATTGGTGCAAAAGCTCGCCGCAAACTTTTATGGCAGAAGACACGGTGACGTTTGCTGGTAGTGCCAGTGGATGGTGCTGTTGGTTGGCTTTTTAACTCAAGAATTCGGGGAAATTTCCAATTAAAAGTGAATTTTTGTGATTTCAAGTGAATTCATAAGTGAAAAGGTTAATTCAGACACTTAGTAAATCGAGTAAAGAATAGGATACGCATGTGGGAATCAATTTTTAGGTGCAATAATGTGCCGGTTCCTCCTTGCCACTTGACATGTAAACAAATGTTCATGAAGCTGGCGATATCGATTTTGCTCTCTTTCTTTCATTTTGTGGACTGATTATTTATAGACTGCTTTAATCTAATTTGTTGTAATTTTATTAACGTTCTCAGTGCAGGAAATTGTACACCGCAAATACTGCAGTCTTTAACGATGTTCAGGGAGGTTAAAGTGCGGTTCACTGCTGGTTTATGTTGCAGTTGTCATGACAACAAACATGTACATAAAATCCATTTCCAACTCTGCTTCGATTTCTCAAGCTAATGCTTAGTAATCAAATAAAATATTCATTTGAAAAGTGGAAAAAGACTAATATTGCATTAATGTTAATTTTCATTTGATGCATTAGACCTAGCAAGTTTTTGTTTCCAAGCCTGGCAATACCTGGCCAAAAATAATTTTTCTAATTCAGAGGAGATTATAAAATTGGTTGAAAGCTAATTCCTAAAAATTTTAATTCTAAACATTAGAAGCCAACTTTTAGGAAAAACACAACACGTTCCCTGCCAGATATAATATAAATAGATGGACAGTTTCCGAACAAACGCATACTAGATACCAAAAGTGCTTCAAGAGCAACTCGAAATATGCTAATGAACTCAAATTTCTTCAATAAAATTTAAAGCAGAAAAATAAATGTATTGATTTATATCTCTATCTTTTGCAAACTCAACAATTTATTTGACACCAATCAGGCAAGGCAGAACCCATTAACCAGTGAGGAGAAATTTCGATTTTGCTAAGTTAAAGTTTTGAACGATTTTAGTAATTTATATTGTGCACCGAATTTTTTGAAATATATTTCTCTTGATAATTGACTTAATTAAATGTTTTTATTGATTTTACGTCAAATGTGTACGTGGTAAATAGGTTTTCATCACCGACATAAATCGTCGTAATGGTTTACTTGGTAGCAAAATGGGATCACTTTTTTCAGGTCGTCTCTTTCCGTCTAAGGATGATTCCAGTGGCACTTGATCAGTGTCAGCTGCATTGCAAGCCATGCAAATGAAAAAGTTAAAAGTAGTTGCCTCTCGTTTCGTCTAAGGACGATTTGATAAGAATATGTGTCTGTTAACGAAAGACAATGCATTGGTGGTAATGTGTTCTTTCCTAAAGTTCAGAATTCATCGGACGATGGATTAGGCTTTGTCCGGCAATTTTTCCACAAAACAGATATATTCGGCATTAGCTGATTATGAACAAGAAATTTAATCGTTTAGCCCATAAATCAGGGAAATTTCTCACTAACTTTTTTAATCAGACATTGGCTGGTATGCGAAAAACCGTATCTCAGTCTCAGATCTCACATTTTGTGTTGTTTTTTTACATGTAACACGGTTTACAGACTACAAGGTTAGCCAGGTTTGTAATTTGAATCGCCATTTTGTGACGTCACTCTGGATATTTTGTTCTCACAGCTTTCCCATTATGGCAATTTTGCAACGAGTGATGTAAATCTAATGTAAAATAAACGCGGATTCTATTGTATTAAAAATTACACAAAAAATTCATTAAAAATCACGTCTCTTTTGCTCGCTTTCAATTGGAATGCTACCAAAACAATGTAGCCAGAGTGACGTCATGCAT
>QYTT01092870.1:0-10612 GCA_006980735.1 Dasypogon diadema
TCTCTTTTCCTGGAGGAAACCTGTACATTCTCTGTTGTTATTTTCCACCTAATGTGCTTAATCTCTTGGACGAGAATGGTCGGAGTCCTTTTGATATCCTATTTTTGCATCTGAATCATATCTATGATTTGATGAACTCTGTGGATGAAGTTATTATTTTAGGTTACTTTAATTTACCCAACATTCAATGGGTATATAATGATGATGACGATGAGTGCCTCCCCAACGGTAGTTGATAGCTCAAGGTATAGGATAGTTGAAGACCGCACAACTTCAACGATTTACGTAGCGGTTTTGATGGGTTAAAACACTAGGAGGTTTTGGGATTGAAATGAATTTTATTATTCTAGCCGTGAATATTTATACATAAAAAGTGCTTATGAATTAAGTTGCAATAAATTATGTTGAAAGAAATAATTGGAACACGGGCCGATAAATCAGTGTGGTGTTCTAGTTGATGTTCTCGTGACCTCACAGCTTTGCAATATTATGCTGAGAGGTGCATGTTGCATATATCGCGTGAACATTCTCCGCCCCCACGTTTGAGTTGGTTCTAGATGGGAGTGCACAGTCAAACTGCTGTAGATCAAAACTTCTCTGAACGTTGTTACAGCTCGGACGCTCAGCTGGTTTCGGCGTAGAAGAAGTTAATCTGTTTCCTTGCTTCTTTGTACTTCGATACTTATAGACTGCAGCTACCAAGCCGACGGCGATTAGGAGTGTTACTGTTCCTGTTGCAGCATGGTGACCTACCGCTCTCCATTTGAGGTGTGTGAACTTGTCCTGAACGTTGGTGGCTTCTTGTGTCAAGGATGAAAATTCGTCTGATGGCTTTAAAATAGTTTCTTGGTCCAAAGGACTGGCTGTAATCTCCTTTGACACATTGATCTGGCTGATATTAAAGTTAATGGGTTGGTTGAATATTGATTTTACTGGTATTATGTTGGTAATTTCCGAGGTTATTATGTTCTGTTTTGTTTTGATAGTACAGCCTTGGTCTATCTGAATAATTCCAACCTGTTTCAGTTCAATGTCCTCATGGATTCCATTACATATCACTGCAGCTGTGTTGGGTTTGCTTGAGATGAACAACCACGCATTTTTCTGATATAATTTTTTAAAGAGGATGCCTGAAGTTTGTATCATCATGTGTGGACAGTCTTGTCTTCCAAACCTTTGGTATATCTCGTCTATTACACAGTGAGGGTTGGTGTCGATTTTGCTGACAGCTGTCGGTGAACAGAGAAACCGATATGGTCCCTCACGTAAACATTGTTGTAATTCTTCTTCGGATAATTCGAAGTATGTTTGAGTGTTGTAGTCTGCAGCTATTACGGGTTTACGTACTTTTGGAATAGCATACGATTGATCTTTCAACTTCCGTGGTACTGCTGTTATTTTCATTACGTTGTACACGTTCGCTGATGTTAAGTAGAGAAATCCGTAGATGGTGAAATGTGTACTATTCATTTTTGCTTCTATCCTATTTTCCGGTCGAGGTAGTATGGTGATGCTGGGTGGCATGTGAATAGATGCTTCATGAATGAGATGTACGAGATCGCTAGGAGTCATGAAGTCGAGTAAATTCCCTTCCTTCAATACTGCTCTAGTGAGCAATGCATATCGATCTGCTAATTCTTCTAATACTCCTAAAGCAATGTCATAGGCGGCGAGTAAATGAATGTTGATTCTGTTCATGTCAATTGATGAAAACCACCCTTCTACTTTGTTGATCTCCGCAATGGCCTTATTCAGTTTGTTTGTAAATGAGTTGAGCTTCTTTTGAGTTCTGGATTCCAGATCTCTCACCTGGGCTATTGTTGATAACATTAGGTTGGTTTGGTGCTGAGTTGTATGGATTATGCTTTGCTGATTATTTTTTAAAGAATCCAGTTCCGTGTACACTTCGTCGTTTACTCCAAAGAAATACTGTAGAATATTCCCAACAATTCCGCGCCTTGTTTTTCCTACACTAGACGCTCGGATTACTTCTATATTTTTTAACAACGATTGCTGTTTTTCTTTCATGTGGTGTAATAATTCATTGCAATGTATCTCTGCTGATTTTCGATTGGATCTTTCGCAAAATTTCGCCATTTGGAAGACTGTATTGTTAATGTTTGCAATATCAGCTGTTGTATTTATAGGATAGTTCAGTTCCACTCGTAGCGATCCGCGGCTTATTTTGGCTTCACCCACGTGCTCTATATATAGCCCTGGTGCGGGATAGGTGATGTTGTAGGCACCTCTGCTTAATTTTATAAGGAGTAGTAGAATAAAGATTGTGAAGAATCTTGACACTGCATGTTGTTGCCTATTGCGGTATTCAGCAAGTGTTATTCTTTTCTTTGACGGCAATTTCTCAGAGCATTGTGACCGTTCGTCATTGTACGGTCGTTTTGTCTTTTTTGTCTTATATATCTGTTCATTCTTCCTTGGTTGATCACCCTGAACAAGACACTCATATCCAGATACTGGATTGATTCTCCTTTTCTTCCTAGGACGTACTTGAACCTTTTGTGCACCTTGCGTGACCTCATCTTTATCGATGGACGCTGTAGAAGCAAGAACCGACTTATTATTGTCTATGACTGGAATATCTGCTGTTGTTTGTGCTTCTTCTATTGGAAGTCTACATATTTTAGTTACTGGTCGTGTTAGCATGGAGTTGCCTTTGCATCGTACTTCGACGACTCTTACTTTTTTGTCGGTGCCCGGGTATGTTTTTGTAATTCTGCCTAATAACCATCGGGCTGGTGGAAGGTTTTCTTCTTTGATTAACACTAGTTCGCCTGGGTTGATATTAGGCTCAGGATCCTTCCACTTATTTCGTTGCTGTAATTGAGACAAATATTCTGAACTCCATGACTTCCATATGTCACGCGAAATTTTCTCCGTCAACCTCCAGCGCCTAAGTGGAGTAATATCTGCTTCCTTTAGATGTTGTTGCGGTGGAGTTAGAGGTGCACAGCCTATCAGAAAATGCCCCGGTGTTAGTACATTGCAGTCGTCAGGATCACTGCTTAACGGACACAACGGACGGGAGTTTAAGCATGCTTCGATTTGGCTGAGAATAGTAGTTAGCTCTTCATATGTAACGGTGACATCTCCCATCACCCGTCTCATATGATGTTTAATGGATTTTACGGCAGCTTCCCACAAGCCCCCGAAGTGAGGAGCTCCAGGTGGATTGAAGTGCCAAGTAATACCTTCGGATGCTAACATGTCCGCTACGTGTTTTTCGGAGCTCTGAATCGCCTTTCGCAAATCTGCTTCTAAAATTTTTCGTGCTCCCACAAAGTTTGTGCCGCAATCGCTGTACACATGACTGCATAAACCACGTCGAGCTGAGAACCGTTTAAATGCTGCCAGAAATGACTCGGCTGTCAAGTTGCTTACTGCTTCAATGTGAACTGCCTTCGTAGCCATGCATACGAAAACTGCAATATATCCCTTATATGATGTGTTTCCTCGTAATTTTGAGGCTCTTATTTTAATCGGTCCGGCATAATCTATTCCTGTATGGGTAAATGGTCTTGATGGTGTTACTCGTGCCATAGGTAAGTTGCCCATCTGCTGCTGAGATGTTTGGGCCCTAAACCTGGTGCACTTGACGCATTTGAAAATGTGATGCCGTACGGCACTTTTCGCGTCAATGATCCAATACTTGCGGCGAATATAGGCAAGCGTATTCTGATTCCCGCTGTGAAGTGTTTTACTGTGTGCATCATTAATTACTAAAGTCGTAAAGTGGCTTTTCCGTGGCAAGATAATTGGATGTTTCTCATCGAAGCTTAGATACGAATTTTGATTTCTCCCGCCTACGCGTAAAATCCCATTATCATCTATACATGGATTAAGTTGTCGTAATCTGCTCTTTGCTGCTAAGTTCTTATTATTCCGTAGTCTGCAAATATCATCCCAATATTCTTGTTGTTGAACTAACCTGACTACTTTAGTAGTAGCTTCCTTGATTTCGTCAGACGTGAGTATTGCTGATGTTGATTTTTGATGACCTTTGTTTCGGCAGTTCTTTATAAATCGATAGATGAATGCCACCACTCGAACCAATTTATTAAGTGTAGAAAACCTCTCAAGAATTTCTGGGCACATAGCTGCGGATAGTACATTTACCTCTCGCACCTCCAACTCTGTTTTGTGGACTGGTAATGCTATGGGCCACTCGTTTTTAGACTTCTGCAACCATTCAGGCCCAGACCACCATAATTTGTGATTTTTGATGTGCCTTGGATCTAACCCTCTAGAAGCGCAATCCGCTGGATTCTGCGTAGTATTTATGTATTGCCATTGCATTTCGTTCGTTAATTTTTGTATCTCGGATACTCTGGTTGCCACAAAATTTTCCCATCTACATGGACTTCCTTTGATCCAAGCTAAAGCTATTTGTGAATCTGACCAATAAAAGGTACTGCTCTCTTGAATTGCAAGGGATGTTATCGTGCTCTGCATCAATCTTGCTAATAACAAGGCTGCACAGAGTTCTAATTTGGGGATGGTAGCCTTTGACTTTATGGGTGCTACTTTGGATTTTGCGGTGAGTAGCGTTACTACGACTTTCCCAGTTATTGTTTCAACCCTGCTGTACACCACTGCTGCATATGCTTTTTCGCTTGCATCGCAGAATCCATGAAACTCTAGTGTAATTTGCCCTGGTCCTGTTTGAATCCATCTTGGGATTGTTACTTCTTCTAGTGCTGTTAACTCGCTTCTATATTTCAACCATCTTATTGTTAAATCGTCGGGGAGTGGGGTATCCCAGCCTAGACCAGCCATCCAGAGCTCCTGCAGCATCATTTTAGCTTTGACTGTAATGGGTGTAATAAAGCCCAGGGGATCGAATATGCTTGCAGTCTCTGAAAGCATGGTTCTCTTTGTTATCTTCGTGGTAGGCTCAAATTTCGTCACCTTAAATTGGAATTGGTCTTTTTTAGGAGACCAATGAATTCCAAGAGTTTTGATCGTCTCGTCGTCCTTGATCTCCAGTATACCTTTTTCGCGTTTATCTTCGGGTATCGATTGTAGTAATTTTTCACAATTACTTGTCCATTTTCTTAGCGAGAATCCTCCTGACTGCATTAATCGTATGAGTTCTTTTATTAGGCCTTCTGCCTGTTGTATGGTATCAGCTCCAGTCATTAAGTCGTCCACATAGAAATCTTCTACGGTTATTTTGGCGGCATTAGGATATTTCTCTTGTTCATCTTTGGCGAGTTGTTGTATTGTTTTTATGGCCAAGTATGGAGCCGATGATGTCCCGTACGTTACAGTAGTTAATTTATACTCTTTTATGGGATCGTTTGAGTTGAATCTCCATAGTATTCGTTGGAAGTCTTGGTCTTCTTTATCAAGCTTGATTTGCCGATACATCTTTTCAATATCAGCTGTAACTAAGTATTTATATTTTCGTCCTCGTAGAATAATACTTGATAAATCTACTTGTAATCGTGGTCCAACTAACATAGTTTCGTTAAGGCTTATTCCTGTGGTTGTTTTAGACGAGCCATCGAAGACAACACGTAATTTTGTCGTAGAACTGTCGCTTTTCCTAACAGCCTGGTGAGGTAAATAATGGGATTCTTCTGTTATTTCAAATGGATTAACTGGTACCATGTGCCCCAGTCGTATGTACTCCTGAATGAACTGTTTATATTCTGAAGCTAGTTTTTTGTCACTTCGAAATCTTTTTTCCATATGAAGAAGTCTGGCTAACGCCTGTTTTTTGGAATTTCCCAGTAACTGCCGTTTTTGCTTAAATGGAATTCGGACTGTATAAGTTCCGTCCTTATTACGTCTGTGTGTAGCGGCGTAATGTTTTTCACACTCGTCTTCTGAATCTGGAACCGTTGTTTTTGACACTTCTTCAAGTTCCCAGAACTTTCTTAATGATGCATCTATGTTGGTGCTAGCTACTAGGCTACATGTGCTGGTGTATGTTTGGCATGTACTGGTTTCACCCATCAGAATCCATCCCAATTCTGTTTCTTGCATCAGTAGTCTTGGCTGGAGCTTGATTACCCCTTGTAAGATTATGCTTCCATACATATCAGCTCCTAATATAAGATCAATAGGGCCTGGCTTATGGTACGTAGGATCTGCTGCTATGCGATTTCCCCATGGTACACTTAGCTCTACTGGATTGTCCGGGAGTAATTTTGTTAATTTTTTCAATATGACTACTTCCACTCCCATCACAAAGCTTGAGGGGAATCTGGGCTGTATCTCTAGGTGAGTTTTGTAGTGAGCCACTCCTGCTTCTGCTCCGCCAATACCGGCAATTTTAGCATATATTTTCAGCCTTGGAACTGCCAAGAGTTGTGCTGCATTTTCTGTCAAGAATGATGATTGTGATCCTGAATCTATTAACGCTCGTAGCAGTTCTATTCTCCCGTCAGCAGCTTTCACTCTTACCATGGCTGTAGCTAGCAGTATCACCTTCTTTTGATTCTGTAACTGGCTCTGAACCTCTGGCTTCGCATGTTTTGAGAAATGGCTTTGTATTTGTACCGTATTGGCCACTGAGGATTTCCCCACTTCTTTCCAATGCTTGTTCTTCGTCGGATCTACGTGCAGCAGCGTATGATGACGGTGTTGGCAAATGGTACATTTGTGCGTACTGCTACATTTTTCCTTTATATCATGATTGATACAATTCGCACATATCCTGTTTTTTGATATGTAAGAGTTTCGTTGCGTTACATCCAATGCTAGGAATTCTGGACACATGTAGATTGTATGGGGCTTTTGGCAATAGCGGCATCTGCTCATAGTTGTACTGAAATGATTGCGAATGACGGGTTTGTAGTCTTTTGAAAACTGTTTTCCCAACATATTTTTGTTGCCAGAAGATTCACGCCGACTGGAGTTTGTAATGGCCTCTAACGACTGGTATCGGGATTCCATGAAAGAATATAATGACTCCATGGTGGGAATTTCTTTTGGTTGTTGCAAGGACTGCTCATATAGCCTATGCGTTTCTGTATCCACCTTTTGCAGCACGAGATGTATTATGAACGGTGACCACGAATTGGTGTCTATCCCTAAGTTAGATATTGCGTATATGCTCTCCTTTACCGAATCTAATAATTTTTTGATACCGTTAGCTGACTCGGTGTCCAATTTAGGGAGTGATAACAATGTCTGAATATGTGACGATACCAGCTTCCTTTTGTTGTTGAATCTCTCTGTTACCCTTGCAGTAACATAATTAACGTCAGATATCTCTAGGTGGCTTAGTAATCTTAAGGCTTCGCCTTTAAGATGTGTTTTGAGATACTGCATTTTCTCGATGTTGGCTAATTTACGATTGTTATGTATTAGCCTTAGGAAGATGTCATGAAACGCTGTCCATGAATCAAATTTCCCATCGAAATAGGGAATTGTAAGTCGAGGAAGCCGAATATCATTTTCGGTTGGGCTGTGCTCCGATTTCTTTACTTGCAATGATAACAGCGTTTTATTTAATTCCTTTCTTTTCTTTTCCACCTCTTCCGTCAGATCAAGTGAGTCATCAATATTTTGCACGAGAAATTCTTCATATAGAATTTCCAATTGCTTCCAAGTTTCACTTAAGTTTTTGTTGTGAAACTCGACTACCGCCAGCGTAATGTCATCATCCATGTTAATCGCGTTCAATTGTTCTGATATCGACCGTAGTCTGTATTGCAGTTTTTTGTACATATTTTGTACCTCGGACTGCACATTCACTTTGCTGGCATGTGATTCCATGCATTCGGTCGGTGGCTTATCAGAACTGACCTGGGTTACGTTATTTTCAGTTAGCTTGCTGCTTTCTGGCCCAGTCCCTGCAGACATTGTTCTAGTTTTGCTTTGGGTGTGCAAGCTTAATTCGTAAGTTTCAAGTAGCACTTCCAATTCTTTCTTCTTTAATTCGGCTTGTGCGTACAGTTTTTCTTTGTAATATTCGTGGTCCCATTGATTTAGTTGTTCTATTTCATTATGCCGTGCCTCGAACGAAGTCCATAGCTCGTGCAGCTTTTCTTGTCTTTTTTTAATATAGCTGTGGTCTTTCCTCTCCTTGGAGTCTTTCTTTGTATTTGATAGCAGTTGGGTAATTTCTTTACCCGTTTCGAACTGCTTTTGGGCTAAGGCGTCCATCGCTAAGTGTTCTCTTCCGGTCTTTTTTACTCAATGACTGTTGTTTACTTTTTGAGTAGCGCGAAAAAAAATTGCTTCACTCCTCAGTAACAAGAAGTGAAGTTTTTTTTTTGTTTCTGTTTTGGTGGTATGAAGTGTTTATGTAATTTGCTACACTTCTCAGTAACAAGAAGTGAAGTTCTTTGTTTACGATCAATTGATCGATGGGCGGATACTTTGGAATAAGGAAGAACTCGGGCGGTTCTTTTAGGGCTCGAAGGACCAAATGATAGCTCAAGGTATAGGATAGTTGAAGACCGCACAACTTCAACGATTTACGTAGCGGTTTTGATGGGTTAAAACACTAGGAGGTTTTGGGATTGAAATGAATTTTATTATTCTAGCCGTGAATATTTATACATAAAAAGTGCTTATGAATTAAGTTGCAATAAATTATGTTGAAAGAAATAATTGGAACACGGGCCGATAAATCAGTGTGGTGTTCTAGTTGATGTTCTCGTGACCTCACAGCTTTGCAATATTATGCTGAGAGGTGCATGTTGCATATATCGCGTGAACAGTAGTCTTTCAACGATGAGTGCCTCCCCAACGGTAGTCTTTCAACGAAAGAATACCAGTTTCTGGATACACTTGCTTCCTTGGGTTTACACCAGGTGAGTAATGTCAAGAACGATTTGGGGAGGCAGTTGGATCTTATTTTCACTTCTGACTCAAGTAACATAACGGTTGAACCCAGTTCAACGGTTCTATCTACTGTCGATTCTTATCACCCCCCTCTTTTAGTAACTCTTTGCTACGAGTCTGTAAATACTGGACAGAGCAATGAAGAAAATTTCTTTTTTAACTTTAAGAAGGCAGACCTTGTGGAGTTGTCGAATAGAATTGCATCTATCGACTTTACAGCCCTGCTCTGCAATAGCGACGTCGATACGGATGTTAAGATATTTTATGTAAAGGTTTTCGAAGTGTTTGTCTCCTGTGTTCCATTTGAGCGACAGAGAGTTCCTTCGGCCTCGCCTCCCTGGTTTAATGGAGAGTTGAAAGCCTTGAAGAACAAGAAGAATAGACTCTGGAAGGTCTTCCTCAGGACTAGAGACCCAATTGACCACCGGAAGTTTGTGGACTGCTATGATGAGTTCAAGACACACTCATCTGCTCTGTATAAGGCGTATATTGATAATATACGTGATAACCTATACAGTGATCCACGTACCTTTTATAAATTTGTCAACATTAAGAGGAAGGTTGACAATTATCCTGCATCATTGTCTTTTGATGCACACTCTAGTAGTGATACACATGACATCTGCAATATGTTTGCCACATTTTTCGAGAATGCTTTCCTGTCTCTTGATTTTGAACCTGATGTTAATAATTTTTCGCATATTAGCAATCATCCATGCGCTGCGACTATATCTCCGTCCATCTCTGATGAGCTCATTATTGCTCACATCAACGAACTGGCCTTTGATTTCACCTCGGGTCCTGACGGTATTCCTCCTGCAGTGATTAAATCATGCTCCGAGGCTTTGGTTGCTCCTCTTCGCATTTTTTTTGAGAAATCTCTTAGTAGCGGACGTTTCCCCAAGCTTTGGAAGAATTCCTTCATTATACCTATTCACGAGAAAGGTAATAGAAGCGAAATCTCTAATTACAGACCGATAGCAAAATTGTCTTGCTTACCCAAGCTGTTAGAGTCGATAGTTCTCTCTCAGGTGTCCCCACAATGCAGGGCTATTCTTTCACCCAATCAGCATGGTTTTATATCGGGCAGGTCTACTACAACGAACTTATTGGAGTTGACCTCCAAATCTATATCTGGCTTCGGCAACAACTTACAAACTGATTGTATCTATACTGACTTCAGTAAGGCCTTTGATAAACTGTCGCATTCGGTCATTTTACTCAAATTACAGAAACTAGGATTTCCGACTTTGTTCTTGAAGTGGATTCAATCGTATCTGTCTGATAGATCATATCAAGTGCTTTTTCGTGGCCTTCGGTCAAGAGTCATACGGGCCACATCAGGGGTACCACAGGGTAGTCATTTTGGCCCTCTTCTTTTTGTCCTCTTTATTGACGACATCGTGCATCTCTTGAAACATTCCAATGTTTTAATTTATGCCGACGATATGAAAATGTTCTCCTTCATCAATGATGTCGATGACTGTGCTTCTCTTCAGGAAGACTTAAACATTTTTTATTCCTAGTGTGGACATAACAACTTGGGACTCAACATAGATAAATGTGAGGTAATGTCTTTCCTTAGGAGACGTAATATTATCAATTACAACTACACATTTGCCGCGGACGACATTCCTCGTGTGCGATCGGTTGTCGACCTTGGCGTACGACTTGATTCGAAGCTCGACTTTGTTTCCCATATAAACTATGTGGTTTGTAGAGGTAACTCCATGCTTGGTTTCATCAAGCGCTGGTCCAAAGAGTTCTCTGATCGTCGGGTTTCTCTGACGTT
>QYTT01092873.1:14777-47525 GCA_006980735.1 Dasypogon diadema
ATGAGTTTTTGGAAAATTTGAAGTGTAAAAAATTATGTGACAATACGGACAAATGAGCTGAGGTTCTTGCGTTGATGGAAGGAATTAATCAGAATTCCAGGTAAATGTCGCCTACAATCAAAAAGTATTAAGAAAGGATGTCTTTATAAATAAAGGGTACTGCATTGGATTTACGTTAAGTTTCAATGTTAATTACTCAAGAGTTTAAGAAGAACCTCTTCTTTTAAACTTATATTTCGAAGTATTTTTTGTGTGGCTTTCAAGACAATATTGTGAATTCTTTTGTGCCTAGCGCAGTTAGATCTACAGATCCACACAGATTGGATATTATGGATGGATTTTTTCATCCTGACACTTATTTTTCATTCTGAACATTATTTTTTCTGTGGCTATTTCTGAAAAGAATACATGGAGTAGTTTCCTTCTCCATTTCTTATTATATTGTTAAGACCGGTCTTTCTAGAGAAATGCAGGAGTGATAGTGAAATTTTTAAGCCTTTAGAATAATAGTTTATTGTACAAAATGTCCAGATACCTAAATACCCAGTAGAGTTCAACTTTCCTCAACACTGATTTCATTGCGTGGTCTCCTATTTTAAAACTTGAAAAGTGCCTATCTAAAACTCTGCAGTCAGTCAGTCAACAAGCAGGCTGTGGTTTAAAAAGCAGACCTACTGAGATCCTCAACTCTAAGTAAGAAATAAGATTGTCTACTTGTCTAATTCTGGTATTTGCTCTCAAAATGAGGCTGTCAGTTTATTCTTTCAAAAACTGAAAGAAGTTGAGATATTTTCTGCTTCTTGGGAAACTTTAATAGACCTGAAATTCGATAAAGGTTCAGTTACTGACCCTGTCGTCAAAACCCAGACTCTTTAGATCGCTCAGAAAATCCTAGATGACCTCATACTCATACTTTCAGAAGTTGAAAGACTTTAAAGCCAGAGTTCCATACCATAAAATTTTTATTTCAAAAAATGCAAGGCCCTGCAGACGGTATTTACCATAAGTTTAAAAATTGTTTCTTGAAAAATCACATCAGCCTAAAGCCCTGAAACCATCCATATTGCAGATATACCTCCCTATCTATATGAGATCTTACAGGACGGCACATTTTAGTAGGCTTCTAAGACCACTTCATTTCAAAGCCGAAGGTTAATGATATGCTGTCTGATATTTTCGTGGTCACCTCCTCTATTTCATCGATAATTTTAGTGGTTGTAGTGATTGCAGTCATTTGCAGCCCCTGTGACTATATCGATAAAAATCACTAAACTCTCACTTAATTGAAAATAGGTTTTTAGAGAAATAACTAATTAATTATTTCTGTAAGAAAAGATGATTGCTTTGCAATAAAAACCGAGTCTTTAAGATTTACCAATCGACACACTTCGGAACCCCCCAGTAAACAAACTTTCATTCATTTGCATTCGCCAAAAAGACTTACTTTCATTGGAAATCGAAAACAACACATCAAACTCTTTTTTTATTTCTATTTTTTTTTGTGAGTAGGAGGAAGAGATTACAATAGCAAGGCAAAGAAAAAAAAATCCATTCAATTTGAATACATCCAACAAAACATACGACAAGCAGAGTTTGTTCACATTCCTAACAAATTAATGTCAGTTGGGCAATTAGCCTTTTGCCATAGCAGTTGAATGCATTAATCGGCTGCAAATAGTCTTCTATGGAAACTATCCGGGCCAATAGACATTCGATTCGCATGACATGAAAAAAAAATGCGAGCCATACTAATTCGGCAACTCTAAGAGAACATTGGATTGGATTGTTATAAATGGAGATGTACAGCCCACTAGCCTACATTCACTGTTCATCTTCCCTACCGCCAGACCGTATACTATCTATAAATGGCATAAATGCTCTGGACAGGTATTTTAAAAAGTTTGGATTGCGCTGTAATTATCTCTGTCGGTGTTACCTTGATCTATCTAAAAGGTGAGGCACTGATTGCAGTTACCTGAATCAGAAATGAGATTGCTATTGCTACCGCTGCTGCTGCTGCTGCTGCTGGTGCTTTTGAGATATGTTGGCACTTTATTCTGTCAGTTGCAAGCCGTTGATAGGTTTTAATTGTTGTTTCCGCCTCCTGCGGAAATCAATTAGGTCTTAGTTCGATAATATGAATAATGGATTTTGTACGTTATGGGGTTAAGAAGTTTATGGGTCATATCAATTTCGATATTTGATTGGTATACATTTTCCAATGGCATTTAATCAAAGAGAAAATCAATTTTAATGGTAGAAGGAGGTGAGTTCAAAGAGGATAGCGATGGATTGCGAAAAGGGTCTTCCGGTGGCTGAATGCCAGATATGCATTAGGTCCAGTGAGGATTTCAATTATTTGAAAATTTTGGACCTTTCATGGATCAAACTGAGTTAAGTCAATTTAGTTTTAAGCTATGTAATTTATTTTCGAGATTCTTGATTGATGGTGGGGTTTCTTGAAATTGTGAAAAAGATACTAGACATATTAGTGAACGTATAAACGCTATTAATATTGTTTACCTCGCTTTCGTGTAAATATGGAAGTACCTGCTTTTGTAGCATTCACATTATGCTGAAAAGAGGCTGATTTTAACTCAATCGAAGGGATTTCCGCTCATTGACTCTACTATATATATAGCGCCCTTTAAGCGTAATGCCATTAAAATTTCTAGCAGAATATAATGTTTTTTAAGCAGGCATTATTCAAGCAGTTCACATAATTTTCACATTACTGGAGATGTGCGATTCAATCCATGAGTTGCTATTCTTTCATACAGCAGCATGACCTATGTACTAGGAATAACAAGACCCATTGTATATGAAGAGATACGTAAAGAAAAAGATTTATTCACGTATAAAACCTTCCCGTCGTCGTGTGTATCAAGAGAGCGTAAGAGGCCTTGATGCATTGTAAGTTTCTGTTACCCTGTAACGCAAAATAAAAGGACTAAAAAGGGAACAAGATAATATCATCAAAGAATATAGGAAAATTTTTCTTTTTTTTTATTTATTACATGAATGTATGAAGATGAAAACTGCATTGAAAATGCACTGATAATTTCTGCACATGACAGAATCAAATTTACGTAAACGTTGTCTCTACGTAAGAGTTATATTTTTGTAACAATTCCACTAGAAATTCTGGATTTCATTGTAACCAGTTTCTCCCCGGTAAACTTTGTAACAAATTACCACACAATAAATAGGTCACGATTTCTTTAAAATTCTAGTCTGACCAGTATGACAGTATGAAATAAAGTGCCTAGATTTATAAAATGAAAGAGCCTTCTTTTGCATTTAACTGAAGCCAATCTTTCTTTGGTGGACATCATACATTCTCAGAAGAAGGAGATCTCTCCTTCTCATTACAGATATATGATTTTCGAAATTCAAGTGTATTCAGGAAAAGAAAAGCAAAGAGCCTTTGCAAAGATATTAAAATTAATAGAAAATCAGAGAATTTAGTGCAGGAGGTGTTTTACATGTCCACCGTTCTGAAAAATGCAGGAACTCACTCGTGAGATCTAGGACCTTTGGATAGTGGCATCAAGATTTGTATTGCTTCTTACTCTCTCTCACAGGTCGAAGTTATTCTTTCTAACAATTGATCCCTTTAATCAACGGGTCGGGAGCAGACCAGATCCTTCAAATGACACCCCCCAGAAACAAAAGCCCATAGAATTGAGGTCAGGGATCTGGGATCTGAGATTGCTCGGGCGCCAATCTGAAAAAACTTCTGTCCAATGTTGATCCGGGTAAGTTCAATGGAAACAGGTGATAATCACGAGAGTGGTTAATTTTTAATTTTGAAGTATTTCCTAAGCTCAGAGGACAAACATAGCATGCACAGTTTAAGGGGGTGGGGATTTTTGGCGAAGAGGAGGTTAGAAATTATAGCCTAACAAATGTCGCAAGTAACCCACCATTTTTAACATGAAATTTACCGTGCGACACCCCAATGATCTCAATAACTGTTAAAAAATTGCCTCAATCGCTGCTACCAAAATGAATCTGCCTACCCTTTGCAGATATCAACCCCCGCATCCAAAAGAAAGTGTGCAGAGTTGTGCATCAACAACGGCATGAATTAAATTCCTTATTCGATTGACTTCTGTACCCAATGTTCACACACCTTGACGGCGAGCGAGTTTTATTTATTCCTTAAGCTAAAATTTTTTTTTCTCCTATAGTACAAAGTATCGATACTTGTCCAACTCCCATCATAGCAATCCTCCAATCTGTTTCTGCTCACAGTGTCGAAAAAAATGGGAATGTATATATGTTGCAATGTTTATTTTAAACCTTTTAGTGGCCACCAACTGATTTTTAGGACCTTAAAATCCACCTGTGGCATTGAAAGGTTAAATGAATGAATTAATTGAAATGATCTTTATAGAGAAATTTTAATAGACATGACATGTATAGAAGTCCAAAAATGAAGATAATTTAAATTTACGTAAAATATCGTAAAAACAACGTAAAAGCTCCAAAAGCTTGGCAGGAATTTTAAAATCGTACTGTACTTTAAGCTTTCTATTACAAATCAAATTCACTCACCACCTGGGGAGAACTTGGAGCTTTTCAGTCAAATACCCACAGAGCTTCCTAAGTACACAGTGACTTACTTCTCTTTACAAATTCTGTGACACATATTTCAAAACAATTTCTATAATTATTTTTCCTTGAAACAATAATTTATTTTTATTTTCTATTTTTACAGCTGTTAACCCCAAATGAAACATTATAAAGGGAAAAAATGGTTTCTGAACGTTCTACAACATTGCGTTAGTATGAAAATTTATTGACTATAAATGAGCAGACAACATCCGGTGCTGCGAAAACTAAACCAAAAAGACTGAATTTTACGAGAAATTAAAAAAAAATAAATAAATAAAACTGGATACTCACGGCCTACATACCATTAGATAGGATTACCTTTTACAATGTCCAGCTATGTTCAAGAGATGTGCAATATTAACAATAACATGATTCCTGTTGCCATTATGAGCCAAGAGCCAAAGGATCTACAAACGGCCAAGGCAATTATTGAAGAGTTAAGGGCGAAATGTAGATATCAAGCGGAACATATAATGAAATGGAAAAAGGCGTATTCAATACAGGTAAGATGGTGGTTTCGTTTATTTAAGTTAGTTTTATGTAGATTACTTTTGGGACTTCTTTAATCTGTTGAGACGTTAGTTTTCAAATATGAGTTTGGAGATAGATATTAGCCCAAAAAAAGCATCCGCACCCTTTTGCTTTTATTGCTGAGGAAAAGAGTCCCTCTTGGCCTCAGATAGATATACATTTTCCATCATATTAACATGAAATCTTTCATTTCAGATACAACAACACTATCGATACCAAAAAGAAAAAACCGACCAGATGAACGCACTAACCAGTCAATTACTACTCCTGGAATCCCGATTAAAACGAAAACAGAAACAAATTGCTGGGATCATATGCCAACGGGAACTAACAATACTTCGACAACATAAATTAATCGATGCATTATCGAGTAGATTGATTGACCATGGACTGGATACCCTAGATCCCAGCTATACAGACTTTGATTCTCTAAATGATTCCGATTCGGCTGTAGTTCTAGAGGACATCGATTCAGATTGTAATTCATCGTTTTCAATGCGACGAAAAAGTGGTGGTGGTGATGTGACAATAGTTCGTTCCATATCAGATGCTATAGAAACTAATTTAAATAAATATGGTGGCTCACGGCGTTCAAATTGTTTTCTACGTCGTCCTGATATCCTGGAAACTGTTTACAGTGTTGAAGAAGATCCTGAACCTCAATCTCAACAATGCTCTGATGTGGCAGAGAAACGTGATAAATTTAAAAATAGATCAGAAAGGGCAGTTACAGATCATTCAATGGAGGGACAACCACAAGACTTAGACATAAGTAAACCAAAAGATTTTACGTCTGATACCACATTAAAACAGTCACAAGTTACTAACTTCAATCGTGTTATGTCGAATCATAGATCTGTGACAAAACCCAAAGACGTTAAGTACAAAAGGATAAATAAGGCGAAATCGAAGAGTCTGGAAGAGTTGCGAGGCAGGCTCAAACATTGGGTGGAAAAAGGTACAGTGGATGGTTCTAATGGGATTGGTGGTATTAATGAACAATTGCCACAGACAGCACAGACTTATGCGTGACATCTGGAGAAATCTGTTAGTTTGCAGTCGTCTCCGACTTCAACAGGACGGTGTAATTTTTAACTAAAACTTAATTCCAGTGTCTTGTGATCATTCCTATGTTCCCTAATGACTTGCAATTCAAGTCCGTTTTTGTTACCTTTGTATTTTGTGTGAATAGTTTTAAGTAGGTAATTTTTAAGTGCTTTTTGTTAAGGTAATTTGTTTCTTTTATGATATTACATAGAAAATAGTATACTTGTGTAAAACACATCAAGAATTCTTAGTGAGATTTTTATAGGAATTTTTATAAATGAGCTCGTATTTGCAAGACTGGCACTGTCTATCTTATAAAGATGTGGTATTCCCAACCTTTGATGTTGGGGAAGAATTCATTCTTAGCACCCAGGCGCCAGTCCTCCTCGCAGTAAGTAAACTACTGGAAGTATAATAAAAATCCTCTAGTTTTCACTATAGTATAGCGTTGCCACCTTCCCGCAAATGCTGTTATTGGTTCGGTATACGATCTTAAAAAATTCAACTAAGGTAGATTGCAACGTTAGTACTACTTTATCAGTGACAGATTTCTTTCATAAAGCCTTCAGTGAAATTTCCACACAGCAGTGATTAGAATTTTCTCTTTCGTATAAATAAAAAAAAGATAAAACAGATAAGAAAGATAAGTTGAATTTAAAAATCGAAAAAAATTTTTTGAGTGCCCAAAACTGGGTTTTACGACCATATTGAAAAGACCATTTCTTCAACATCAGATCGAAATACTCCTAAATGTTTTTTAAACCCTTTTCCATATTCAAAAATTTGTCTGCCTTCTATGGAATTCAAAACAAGTGGAAAAAAATTACTTTTTAGTTTTTTTCGATGGGACCTATTATGATTGTCGATTGTTGACTCTCGATTACAATCGATTATTCAATAAATTTAGACTTGAACCAAAGAGTTTTAGAATAACCCGGAGAATGTAATCCTTTTGTGATTGTTTATTGGAATCAACAAAAAAAAGTCCTTTCACATTTTTTAATTTAGGTTTTATCGACAAGTCAATTTCAATCGATAGTCGACAATCGACAATCACAATAGGGCCCGTACTGTACTGAAGGATGTAATTTTGAATAACCCTTTTTTATTCCTTTTTCACTTCTGAAATGATTTGGTATTAAATTCAATAGAATCACATTTGGAGTAAGTACATTGGGTAGCAAAACCTGCATTAATATTAATAGTGGATAAATACTATAATAAAAGATCAGAAAAACATAAAGAAAGACACCAATAGAGCTCAGTATTCATTTCACCAACACCAATAAATACCGTTGGATTCCTATACCAGGATATAATTCATATTTTGAACTGTATAAACAAAATGATTTGCTTTTCATTCATTTAAGAAAACCTTTCCAATTCTTGTCAAAGTTTTGTAAATAAGAGTAAACTACAGAAAACTTCAATGTCTTTTTTATATTGCACCTTCTTTTTCCCCCAAAACTTTCTACAATAGAACAGAATTCAAAAATTCGACATAGATTATTTAACTTTCCAAATGAACAAACTGCGAGCTTAGGAAAAGTAAAAACCCCTGTAAAGTCAAAAACTAGAACTGTAAAAATTGAAAAAAATACACATGTGATATTTTATAATTATGATTATTCCGCTTACTGAAAACAAAACACTATAAAAATTGCTGGTTTTTAAGATTATAAAGTAAATCCTAGTGTTAAATTGAAACTTGCACAATACCCCTTTAAAATAATCCAAAAAAAAAAATACAAAAATAATCCGCAAAAATACAAATATCTAATAGATACTATATTGGTAGATTAAAAATAAAAAAAAACATATCTTTTTTGAATAAAATTGAAACAGGCATTAAAACCATATAAAATCTCTATATATATTTTTAAAAGAAATCAAATCCCGTATGTGAAGATAGTTGTGAGCTGCATACAGTAAGTGTAGATTTTGTAACTGTCAATTGTATAAAGAAAATAGAACGCATTTAATGCATATTTATAAACACTGAGAAAGAAATAATATAAATATAATATTTAATTCCTATCTGCTGAGGACAATTTATTAACCAAAAATGAAACAATCATTGTAGAATATTCGTAAATAAAATGTCCTTTCCGTGTCGGGATATTCTTGTATAAAAATTCAAGTGGAAATGTAAAGCGGTAAATTCTGAAGTAATTATTAAGGAAATAAAGCAAAAAATGTTGTGTAAAAAATATAATAATTGTAAAAAGTAAAATACTCTTATTAGTTAAGCTTTTTAAATTGCACACAAGCATTTCACAATTCTGCAATATTTCAGTATCTATTTACTGAGAGAATGAATAAAGGATTTAATGTGAAAAAAGGAGATTTTCTCTTTCTCTTTAACCCTATGAAAAGAGGAAATTTTTATTCAATAATTTGAAGCAAGACTTTATAAACGCAACAAAGGATTGTAAACATAAAATCAAGCGTCAAGCAAATCAGGGGATCAGGGCATACACTTATTTCTTATCCATAATAATGCAAATTTGGACAAAAAATAGAAATTCAGTTAGTTTACGTAGTTAAGAAAATACGAAAAAATAGAGCTTATTGTTGGAAATGATAAAAATAATCTTTCAGCAAAATTAGGTAAAAGAATTCTCGCTTTACAAGAATTTATAAAAGATTTTGCAGATCATTGGCGTTTAGATAAAATTAAACTCTTCAAATCTATCCCATCTATCCCTGCAGTTCCCATAATTTTAGATGCCATTTCCTTTGGCCCTTATAAGATTGATATTGGGGTATCGCAATGTTCTACAATTATTTTTTACTTCATTATTGAACTCTTTTGCAGAATAAAGTTCTTAAAGCAGAAGCGGGCACCCTACAATATTTCACATAATTTAACTTTGTACTCATTTGTCAGATTCATATAAAACCTAGATTCGAATTTTTCGTGTTATATAAAATCCAAGGGAAGTATCGATACTACGGCGTACCGATATAATGTCATTCTAATGAATTTTCTGTCTATTTTTAAACAGTTGGCAGTCCCAATTACAACATAGGGTCATTCAGTGTGTGACATGGAAGCGTAGCTTTGAACAAGAAAAAGAAAAGGTCCGGGTCTTTGTCCATCACAGAGTTCGAACTAGTATTGATGAGTATAGAACAGAGTAACCATTATAACAGTAACATTTATCATGACCATTACGCTTAAAGGGTATTCAAAAATAAATAAAAATATCATATATTAGGAATGAAGTGCCAGAATACTGTACAACAGTGGAAATAAAAAATTAACGCACAAGCTAAATGCAAAAAAGAAAAACAAGTTTTAGACTAAAATTCGCAACCCGTCCTTGCAAGAAGTGGTTGGAATTGAAGAAATTTAACCTGTCGAACCGCACTGTATTCCATAAATGTCATTAAAGAGAGTCACAGCAACCCTTATAACAAGAACATTACACTATAAGCATAAACTCCTCTAAAAATTTACCCAAAATACGTAAAGACACAAATTGGGGTTTTTACTTACTCATTTTATGGATGTCGGCGACAGAATGTCTGACTGCTGCAGCGTCTGTTCCAGTGGTATCGAAAACCAGTTTTCTGGCTTTCCGAACTGACTAGATATTAAGAGCAAAACGAATCGTGCTTAAGTCTGATTTTATTAAGAAAAATGCCATCTCGTGCGTCACAAATCATAACAGCAGCATGAAACGTATTCAACATTTCTTTCAACGTCTCAGAAGTCTTAATCATCATTCACAAGTCTTTACTGGGGTTTTCCCCCTTTTCTCTTGCTCTGAATGTGTTTAAATGGAATTCAAGTTGACTGACGTACAGATTGACCGTTGCGATTTATTAATTTCGTGGACATGAGGAATAATTAATCATGATTGAGTTTTTTGGTCTAGCGCGCAAAAGTCTTTCATTCAAGAAGATAAGTGCAACACTTGTCAGGTGAATTGTTGGGAAATGCATTCATGTTGCAAATGTAGCACCACATCATATTTAATCTCTTGATCAGCGAACGGAAAAACACAAATTGTGTAATTGGAAGATTTTATGTATTTTTTTGTTTTTTTCAACAGAAATCATCGGGGCTTTTGAGATGGTTACGTGAAAAATTTATAAATCACCAATTGTTAAGAGTGACTTCAACACAACAAGATCACGCACATGGAACGTATCTGGTGGGAGATAATAATGCTCAGCGTAATTCTGGAATTCCTCCACAGATACTTTTTTCTTTTGAATTTCTAATAGAAACTCTTGCATTAGATTGAAAACCATTTCTAAGTAAGTAATTTAACGGTAACGACTGTGGTTTTTAATTATAAAGCGCATAAAATTCAACATTTGTAGTAACAATTAGCATTAACATCATAGCCCAGTGCGATGTAGGTTTCTTTATCCCAACATTGTTGCATTAGTTGCCTCAGCTAGCGACAACTTGGAGCCTTACTGCCAACAAGTTCCTGGATACAAATATTGATATGTTGAATTATACATCGGCCTATAAGCTATATTATTGGACAGTCTTTTGAAAGCACCTTTGAGGGCTCCTAAATGTGATACATACGCTTGTGAACTTCCTTCTAACTGTCACTGTCACCGATGCACATTCACCTGCATAAACTGTATCGTCTCCATACTCTACTGGCGGTTACCCTTTGAGGATATTTCAGAGTCCCGTATCCCTTTTTTGGCCTGGGGCATTTTCCAGCACTTCTAACGCCTTAAGATCTCACCTTCCCCACGTTATTCATTTTATCGTAAACGAGGTCTTCCGTGTTTCTTTGGGGTTTTCCTCAAGAGTCATTTTTAGCGACCTGGTGGTATTAATTTGGAAAATGTATTCCGTATTCAAACTTCCTCAACGCAACCACCAATCGCAATACCTTCCTTAACTACCACTCTTTTCTGAGACTCAGATAGTTTTTGTAATGTCCCACATGGTATCCAATTAATTCTACTGAAGATATGCAATACGTCCCTTACTCGTATCTTTCCCCTGTTAATTATTATTCAAGCAGATTTATCCTATTTAATGTTTTCCTTGATTTTCTTAATAATTTTACGATAAGCACGAAGGACAATAGCATTAATGACAACACGGTAGTATAAATGGCAAGCCGATATTGAGTTTGTTACAGTATTACAAAGTATTTGAATCTGTTGTCGGTGAGTTGAGATGCTTGCTACTACTATGTTGCAGGTTGCAGCTAATTCAACAGAGCCAATTTACATTTGCATATCAGGGAAATCATTTTATATTTAATTGAGTGCAAATGAGCAAAATATGTACATTGTCTTGTGCACATATTTAGCTAATTCTACTACTTAACGTGTGCTAAATTTATGTAACCAAACAGACCCATTATAAAAATAATTGCATATTTTGATTTTAGTCAGACTTGCGATCACTGTAGTTGAAATTTAAAAGATTGCCTATTATTCTTGGAGGAAAAGAAAAATTGTAAAAGCAAAAAAAGACACTAGAGATGTATATTCTGCCTGAATAATTGCAACTCAGAGTCTCGAAAGGAAGTAGATATTAGAGGTCTGTTCCATATTCATGCATTTCTGCAATTATGAAGTTGGAAAGAATTAATTACGCTTACATTTTACGACGATTTAATGTTAAATAAAAGGTTATAGATATAGCAAAAGCTCTAAATTTATCTCAAACAACAGTCATAGCAAATGGTCGATGATAGGATAAAAACCTGTTACAACCTTAGATGCTAGCTTAGATAATAACTAACACAGGAATTATTTTGGTCGTGAAAGTGAAATTTTAACTTTATGTTTGCATTCGAAACATTCATTCAAAGTGAGAATTCAAGCTAAAGTAAAGAGCTTATATGACGATCTTAAAAACCAACAAACTTGTAGTGCAACGCTGAGTGCTACAACCGAACAAAAGGGAGAAACACTCCAAACAGACGAGGTAGGTTTTTTGGAACGTTTAACGAAAGGACAAACTTAGTATTCTTTTTTTTTTAATTCAAAACTCTACTTGCAGAACTGGGCAATACTTAAGTAAAAAAGTTCTTAATAACTAACTTAAGTATATTTTCATTACTTAAGACTTAAATACTTTTGAAATCTCCTACTTATGCTTATCTTATATTAATACTAACTAAACTCTACACTCTTCTTTACAATACTGTCAACATAGGAGGATTGGAGAAAAGTACTGTAAAAAGTGCTCAGCACTTTTTAATAATACTTAGTACTTATTCGCAAGTACTTTTTATATATGCGGTACTTGTACTTACGATAAAGTACACAGCACAGGCCTTTGATACTTGTATTTGTACTTAAGTACAAGCGGTTTAAAAATACGAAGGACTCCTAGAAGAATTTCTAAGGTCCTATGGACTGGGAATTTTGCAAGCTGGAGCAAACAATCACAGCAAATCTCTTCTGTGATGAGTTAACCCAGCTGAGCGAACTACCAACTGCCAACTACGTGCAACATTACAGAGAGAAACTGATTACCGCCATATGGAGCCTGGCCTGAGTAGGAGTAGGAGACGAAAGGTGCTAGACCTGACTGAAGGAAAAAGAATGTCGTGGTAAAATAAAGGATCCACTCACATCACACTAGGTTGGCCTGTTCTCCAGCATAAATAATTTTAAAAAGTATTGAGCAAGCTTTTTCATACTATTGTATAAGATTTTCCAGTGGTCAAGTTTAATTAATTTCTAGAAGAAACAACGGAAAATTGGAAAAATAAATTATTTTAACAATTCACATATTTTTCTTTGTTCAACCGACCAAGAAGTCAGCTCAAAAGAAACAATATCCGCAACTTAAATTATTAATTTGCGATCCCGGAAGCGTTCGCTTCTAAAACTGAATGACGCCGAATGTTTCGGTAATCAATCATTGCCGGGTGTACTGAAATTCGATGCCGTTCTCGTGAAATTGTATAAGAAGTTGTATCTGATGATTGGAAAGTAAACAAAAATTGTATATAATTCATAAGAACACCGAACCACAACATAAGACGGTCAATACCAAGGTTGTATCTAGTTAGATAACGGCCAGTGAAATAATTCCCTCTCAGATGCATCCATTCAATTTTGCATCGCAATTGCCGGGAATCCAATGATACAAACCGCAATCACTTGCATGATTTCCCTCTTCATTTCGATGATTAAAATGCGATTTCACTGACATTGACGCTGGATGACTGCCTTAAGAACGCTATGACGTATTCTGGGTGAAACAGCTGGGTCCGCCGTAACCATTCCAAAAATTGTAGAAACCCCCCAAATTTACTGCTGCAAGAATACTGAAGAAATGAGAAATTTCCCTTCAAGTTCTATTCTTCGTATCGGACTCAAGCGTTTTCTTCACTACTAGTGACGAGGCTTGTGACCGATCAGGTTTCGAGTGATTTTTGAGTAATTCGTTTCGCCTCACCACAAACGATCAGCGATTGCATGCATGACACCTTCTTACATTTATAAAAGGCAGGTGCAGAGCTTCGGAGCAGTCAGTTTAAGCGCTAAAAGCTTGATCGATCGGTTGAGATTGAGCAGTGATCTTAATGTTAAGAAGTGTTTAATTTGGTAATAGTCGAAAGAAAAAAATCAAAATATGCCTGCAAACGGTGAATTAAACTTAGAAGATCCAATCGTTGAGGATCCTCAATTTTATAATGGTAACAGGTTAGAGACAGCATCCTGCACCTCAGAAGAAGAGGATTTCAGTAACTGTTTAAAGTGTGAAAATTTATCAGTGTGTCGTGAAATGTTTTCATTCGAAAAAGACCAAAATGTGAAGGAATCCTGCACTCCAAGGTATGCAAGCCTTCCAGTAAAGTCCTGTCATGAAAAGTTCCTGCGCAATTGCATCGAGGAAATTTTGAATTTGGCCGTTTTCAATGCAACCGATCGTAGTAGTAAAGTTCTTGACTGGCATAGTCCAGAAGAATTGAAAAATTTATTTGATTTTGCACTGAAACAAAATCCTGACAACGACACCAAATTAATTGATCTCCTGAGGAATGTTATTAAATATTCGGTAAAGACAGGACATCCGTACTTTGTGAATCAGCTTTTTTCTAGTGTTGATCCGTATGCCCTGATTGGACAGTGGTTAACGGATGCTCTCAATCCAAGTGTCTATACCTATGAAGTGGCACCAGTTTTTAGTTTAATGGAAGAGACTGTTCTCCAGGAGATGAGACGTATTGTTGGCTTCCCAAATAATGGAGAAGGTGATGGTATTTTTTGTCCTGGAGGATCCATTGCAAATGGATATGCTATTAGCTGTGCTCGGTACAAATTTTTACCCGACATCAAGGTAATTATTGTTAATTAAGATTGAAAGTTTTACTAATTATTGTCAGAAAGTGTGTGAATGTAATTGCTTAGCTTGTCTTCGTTTGGAAGTCAAGTTGAAAATTTTGAAAAGTAACTATGCAAATTGATGCAAATATTTTGTTGGTTTTCTGCGAGGGGAAATCCAAAATATATTTGCTTTGATTTTAAATAACAGAAATTTTAAATTAAATTTCCGATTTCCTGGTGATTTCGAACGATGGTCAGATCAGCTGACACATGTGATCGACAAAGTCCATGAGCAGCCAAGCACTGTCCCTGTATAACAGAGTATCCTATAATACCTTAGACGTGGGTCACCTTAACATCCTAGGAAAATAAATAAAAGGAGATTAAGGTTTCCATGTAGAAAATTGGATGTAAATTTGATGAGACAAACGGGTCCATCTTTATGCCGAGAAAGTATAAGGTAGCACCTACTGACGTTTTGTTATTTTATTTTTTTTCGTTAATTTTATGAGGAACCAAACTCAAAGCTTAGCTACTTTTCCTAGTTTTTTGAGGGAAGGATTCATGGCTGTTTCCTTTACTAACTTCCCCGTTGTTTACCGTGGGTTTTGCTTAATAAAGATTTTTTTAACGTAACCATTTGGGCTTGGTTCATGTTCTAACAACAAATATACGGAGCAAAACTCTGTGAACCAATTTCATTCATTATTACTAAGTTTATATTCCCTTTTACCTGTACGATTTTTTTCTCTCGTAATTTTATTTAAGACGGTGAAGTAAGAAATTCATTTGAAATTAAATAATTAAAGTGAGGAGTAAAAAGCAAAAAGTAATTGTCCGCACAGGAAACGATTTGAAGTTGTATTTTTAGTTAAACATTCAGAAAAACCAAAAATACCGGTTAAAGTGGTGGCCAGGTACTTTTTTTCTTTGGGTGAGAGGGTAAATTTGATTGGAACTACTAACTAAAACCCCTTCTCCTATATTCGAGGACTCCAGTTTACTTCACTATGTTTCCTGTCAATCCATGGTCCGACTGCGCCGAACTCTGTCCGCATATTATACCAGGCATATCAATCCGTACTGTCCGCTGTTAAAGCCATTACGCGCAAACCCTCCATGATGCCAAGGAACGATCACCCAGGTGGTCCTTAATGCCCTAAATATATCTCTCTACGCATAGTACAAAGTAAAAACCGCTGAAAGTGACCAGGTATAGCGACATGTTGGTTTCACTTGTCTACAAGTGGATTCACAGGTATCGACACTATATCGATGCCGATATTTTTCCTGGAATAAGTGATGTTGGATCAACAGGAACAAAAGACAAGGGGATTGTCGACTGCCGATTGCCACAACATCGTCATTACATTTTCCTTTTTATATATTAGAAACTAATATTCACTTCTTATCACGATTCAAAGTACTTAGCACAAACCGAGGCTGATAAAACTTTACTCATGATTACACCAAGCACACGTAACCTTTATTCTTTATTTAGATGTTAAAATAAATAAAATAATTGAAAGAACAATTTCTATACTTCCAGACCAAAGGACTATGCTCACTGCCCCGCCTGGTGGTCTTCACATCCGAAGATGCCCACTATTCAGTGCAGAAGCTTGCATCGTTCATGGGAATTGGATCCGATAATGTTTACAAGATCGAAACAGACAATCGTGGAAAAATCAAAATCGATCATTTAGAAAGTGAAATTTTACGTGCCAAATCTGAAGGTGCCTCACCATTTATGGTATCGGCCACAGCAGGAACCACAGTTCTTGGTGCCTTCGATCCCCTTGAAGACATCGCACGTATCTGCCAGAAGTACAATCTCTGGATGCATGTAGATGCTGCATGGGGTGGTGGTGCACTGATCTCTAGACGTTACAAATCTCTACTAAAAGGAATTGAAAAGTAAGTGTTAACGAATCATTGAAGTGTAACGCTATCAGTGGGCATTAACTTAGCCTTGGTTTACTTAAGGCATTTTAAATTATTGGCCATGAATACCGCATTTAGTTATAATCAAAGCCGGCACTAATGTGCTTGGCATTACTTCAAACTGGTAATGAACCAAACAAAGTATGAGAGCAATGAAGTAAAAATTTCTGAACGGAAATTGCTACATGTCAAGTTTTTTTTTTTTGTTTTTACAAGCGAATAACGAAAGTCAATCAATCTTAAGCCAGCAAAAGTGGTAATGAGGCTTCTGGTCAGGTACTGAAACAAGTGTTTAATTGAAAAATTATTATCATTACCCGTCACACGAATTTACAGTTCATTCGCTTCCTTTATTTGTTGCCCGGGCCAACAACTCGTTTTCCTTGGTTTAGAACACCTGAACGGTCAGTGATTGCCTTCAATTTGCAACTTTTGTGAGCATCTGAATTAATCTGTTCTGGCAGAAAATTGCACTTACTTGAACTTCCAATTAAGTTGTAGAAAACATTTTGATTAGTTTTGGAGCTGAATGTGTATAGTAGAGAAAATTTCTTTGATATATTGTAGGGAAAATATGCACTGTGTCCGATACCCTTGCTATTGACGAAAGATATTACAAAATTCCTTGGGGTTTGATTAAATAATTGCAGCTATAAATATTTCTTTGAAGAATTGATTGCAATTATCATAAACGATTCGAACACGTTCCATTGCTGAAGGCTACAGCTTACATAGTTGTAACTTCGGTCAGAGAAAATCAGTTCTATTATTTATTTAATATAAAATTTTTCAGTTAGAATTAAAATTTTGTCATAAGTTTTCATGAGGAGAATTCTATGAATCTCCTCAAAGTCGCTAAGGTATGGTTATGGCTTGAAAAACCTGTCCCCATTTTCTATACCCTTTATCTGAAATTTCGGTCAGGTTTATTGGAATTTCTTCTGCCCATTTCACAAGTATTTTTAATCTGATCTATACTAAAACAATTCTTATTTCATTACAGGGCGGACTCAGTTACATGGAATCCACACAAATTGCTCGCTGCACCCCAACAGTGCTCAACATTTCTGACAAAACACAAAGACATATTGTCCCAATCGAATTCAACCAATGCCACATATCTTTTCCAAAAGGATAAATTCTACGATGTCAAATATGACACTGGGGACAAACACATTCAATGTGGTCGTCGAGCAGATGTACTAAAATTCTGGTTTATGTGGCGAGCCAAAGGCACTGAAGGTCTAGAAAAACACATCGATCAATTGTTCGAAAATGCCGAATACTTCACAGAACAAATCAAATCAAGACCAAACTTTAGAATGGTCCTAGAAAATCCTGAGTGCACTAACGTTTGCTTTTGGTATATACCAGACCGATTACTGAACAAAAGTACGGATGAGAGTTTTGATAAGGAATTGCATCGGATAGCACCGAAAATCAAAGAAAGAATGATGAAAGAAGGATCGATGATGGTAACATATCAACCTCTGAAGAATTTACCTAATTTCTTCCGGCTTGTATTGCAAAATTCTGCCCTTAGTAAAAGGGATATGATGCATTTTATTGAGGAGATCGAGAGACTTGGAGCAGATTTGTAAATGATTTTTTTTTTCATTGTAAATAGTTGTTGTGATTGTAATTATATTGTAATTATTTATAAACATTAATCTATTAATTTAAAAATAATAAAAAATAAATAAATTATTTAAGTGTACTTACGATTTTTCCTGTATGGAGTTTTTACGATTTTTCTTTCAAATACCCCGACGAATTAAAACTGTTGAAGGAAACAGTCAATAAAGTTCATAAGAGTTCGTTAAAAAACAAAAATAAATAAATAAATAAATAAAAATTCCGAGTTACCTGGTATTCTAGAAATTTTTGGGAGGGCCACTAAGGGATATAATAGCATTTGTCAACTCGCTCATTAGTTACAAAATTCTTGAATTTGAGGAAAAGGTGAAGGGAGGCTTGAGGGATGGAAATCTGGAGAGAAGAAAAAATATTAGGTTTCATATGCTAATTACAAAAAAACACTAATTGAAAAAAAACAATCGATTCAGAAAACGTACATTCAGAGATTTGAAAGATGCAATAGGTCTCTATACTTCACAGGTTTGATGAGGATATCTTCCACGGTATGATCGTTTTTCGTTGTTAGGGTCCAATATTCATAGGAAATCGAAAGACTCTCACAGATATCGGTATGAATGTGTTTCAGGAAAAAAAAACCACTTCCCTTTGCTTCAATATTGGTGGTATAATAAAATAAAAACAAAAATTAGTTTTATGTAAATTAATTTACATTTTTTATAAACAGTGAATTTTATTTTACACTTATCATTAATGTAAGAAATTCAGACTTTATAACAAAAACATTTTTTTTTATAATTTTATCAACAACATCAATACAAGGATATTTTTTGGAACATTTTCGATGCAATACAATAAAATAAATTTAAAATAAACATTCTTACAAAAAAAACTTTCAACACTTACATTTGACTAAAAATTATACGATTGACAGCACATTTTCTTTTTTTTTTAAACAAAAAATCACCCAATTACTCGTGGTTTGTTGTACTCGGATAAGGGAACATTGTGATTTTATCTGAAAAGAAGAAAAGAATTTTTCAATTCAATTCAATTCAATTTTTATACAATAAAATGACAACTTTGAAAATACTGCACTGGAAGCGAATAAACTTACAAATCTTCTTTTTAAGCATGAATTATGGCAAGAATTTCTATAATATTTTAATGGTGAGTTTATTAAAATTATAAATACAACAATTCCAAAATAAAACTGGAACTACACTTTTTCAGTTCAAACGTAATAAATTTCAAGTGAAACGAAACATTTTCCAACTTAAAGCGAACATTTTTCAATTCAAAGGCAACAATTTTCAATTCAAGAGAAACATTTTTCAAATCAAGTCTCCATTTTTTCCAAATAAAAAGGATATTTAGTAATTTCCTGAAGTTCGCATTGAACCAAACGTTTATAAGACGATGCCAATGAATTCTATGGAGAATTCTTTCGTGAGTCGACTCTGACCTATAACTTTAACATGTCCTGGGAAACTGCGAATCAAGTGAAAAATTTCCCTAAGCGCTCTGATACCTACAACTTCTACTTACAGTCATTTGAAGAAACATCCTATAGTTTCTTTGCCAAGATATATGTACCAAAATTAAAACAGACCCCCAATAATTTCAACAATCGCCAATTTGTCTGCATAAAACTAAACAAATCCCACATACCTGAATTATTGCAACAATTTCCACTAAATCTTGGTTTAGGAGGAAGCTTTGGTGTTGTTTCTCCTGGAGAGAATCGTGGTGATGTATTCGTACTTGTTCGTCTAACCCCATGTGGTACAGCTGTAACTGGTGAATTTTGTTTATATATAACTGGTGGTGGTGGAGGTGGTACAGATGTTGTCGATTGTTCCACAATATGAGGTGATATCGGCGTTAAAGGCGTCATAGGAGATGGTGTTGTAGATGAGCTTGTTGTGGAGGACATGCTATGATTAACTGGTGATGTTGAGCTTGCACCACTCGCCGATTTTGCAGTTCTTTCCATAGCAGAATTTCTTCTCATCATAATAGTACTTGTGTGTGGAAGTTTTAAATTATTTTCTCCCATTATTAAATCTCGGGACGGTGAATCAAATATTATTGTTGGATTCCTATTTGCTGGATTTGATAGGCTGTGATTCAATCTCGGTGGAAGTGGAGGTGGACTTAAGTCGCCGTCACGTGGCGGAAGCTATAAAATAAATAGTTCATATATGCTTGGGCATAAACAAAACTGAGAAATTTACTTGTGGTGCATCCGGCGCTTGCCGTTTTTGAGCTAAGTGTGTCAAGTCCTGTGCCTCTTTCTTCTCCCGTCGTCTTGGTGGTAAAGGAGGTGGAATAACATGATTGAAATGAACATGAGTATTAGGGACATTAACGTGAGGAGAAATGGGCACCGGGTCACTATCAGAACCCTCTGTTGCTCCCATACTTACATGGGAAGCACTTTTTGCAGCATGTGAATTTGTTAAAATAGAATGGGATTTCGGACTTGGGGGAAATACTTGCGGTGGACAATCGCTTATATTTGTGCTGTTAAGTATGTCATCACCGGAACTGAAAAAAAAACTCAATATTCCACCAAATTATACCATTTATCTGCGACTGCTTACCTTAAATTGTGCGTACTACATCTAGTATTTGTGTTAAACTTATTTTGCGATGTATTTTGGAATGGAGATCTATTTGCAGTCATTGGACCAAAATCGGTCCTGGGGCTCACAGCTAATGTTGGAACAGGAGGGGGTGATGTATTGCTATTTACAACAAAAACGTTCGATGGCGTTGCTTGACCATTTCGCCACATCACTGTTGCGTTTAATGAGGCACTCGACCCAGGACTCAGAACAGGTTTGGTTGAGTCCAAAAGTGTTGCACCATTTATTGAAATAATACTGTTCGATCTTTTTGGTAATTCAGGAGCAGTTGTCGATGCACTCTGCAGTGCATTATCAATAAAATCCTGGGATGTTCCAGCTGCAGTGGTGAGATGATTGTGATTTAAATTGTGGTTGACATGGCTTTGCTGATGTGCATGGGATTGAGTGTGTTGATTGTTATTGTTTCTTCCCTGAATATTTATGTTAGCAAAAACTGAAAAATCTTGCGCATTAGATATATTAGATGTTGAAGTTGCATTAGTCAAGGCCGGAGGACTTCTTTCGCCGTCATTTATTTGCAGTGACTTTGAGCTAAACGGTAATGTTCCAGGCAGTAAAATCGAGGTATTGTTATTACTATTGCTAGTGATATTGCTGCTATTTTGTCGTCGCGGTTTAATGCCAGGCGACTTGAGTGGAAGGTCAGGCCATTTACGAGGCTAAGATTTTGAATTTTATTTTAGTAACGGAACGATTTGTTATTTTACAATTCATTTTCTCTTTGATACTTACGAATTTTAGAGGCTGTTTACAATACTTAGGCTCTATCCTGCAACTCTCATTAAATAGATAGGTTGATAAGGCTTCATCAGTCATGCCTTTAAAGGGATCCAAATTTTCCAGAAAGTGCTGAAAACGAATAAAACCGATAAAAATTAATAATTCCATCGCTATTTATTCACAATATACCCTTATTTGTGGATCCACCTTCAAGCAATACGGTTGATTCTGATACTGTTGTATTTCACCAATAATTTCTGCTACTTTCCTCCTTTTTGAAAAATTTATGAGTTGAGTGTTTGCCAGAAAATCGGGATTCCCTTCTTCTAAGTGCAAAATGTTTGTTAAGTATTGGCCGAAAAATGGCACACATGGAGGATTAATTGATCTCAATTTCTCTTGATATTTCTTAAGGTGACATTTACTCAATTCCCGACATTCCTCTAAAAATTTCTCGTGTCTGGCGGGCAGACCTTGAAAAGTTAATTGAAGTCTATGCACAGAGGCACCATCCATGGCTGATACTATCGACAAAATTCCATTGAAATTATTTAACTCCAACATAACCATCATAACTTCAATAGCCCGTGTCACCATAGCTACACGCTCCTCATAATTTTCTGCTTCTATTATTGATCGCTCAAACCACCGCGTAACGCTATTTGTAAATTTAATATTTTTCAGTAAGTTCGGACTTTTTATTTCTTTGTCCTTTTTTGTCCAGGCAGAGCCAACCAGTTCTGACGGTTTCACGTTTTTATAATATTCAAATTCTAGTAATGTTAACTGTCGTGCCAGTTCTAGAGGATGTAGAGTCAACAGATTGAATTCAGTTTCAGGAACTTGTAAATGATATTCAATGGCAGGTGGACTATGACCAAAAGCAAATGTAATTTGTTTATGGCTTTCTTCCTGTTCTTTCTGCAAGTAAATTTTGTGATAAAATAATTAAACAAATTCAAATATCATCCATCCGCGTACCTTTCTTTGAACAATTTTTAAAACCGAATCTACCCATTTTCTCATATTTTTAGCATTCACAGTCTCTAAAAATCCCAACAACTTCTTCAAAAGTGATGGATCCTTTTCAAAATCGTAAAAATGATGATCTACCCAATGTCGAAGTACATTAAATACTCGAAATTGAACCGGTTGTACATATTCCTGTTTATAACGTTTCCAGTCTTCTCGCTGAGAATTTTTATGCAGTTTATCTGGTTCACAACTCAAATCTCTATCACTAGGAGGGTCTTGATAAACCAAACTTGGATCAGGAATATTAAACCGCTCTATTAAGAGTTGTAGTAGGTCATGCGGTGAACAAAAAGAACGATATGTTGTTAAAAATGTGCGTACAAACATGGGATCTGCGTAGATATGGTATGTTAACCTTTCAATTAATTTACAAAGTGTTGCCCCCTGAAATATTTCCGAAATTCAAATTAAAAGGACAATAAAACTGACGAAGCAAATACTTTTATTAGTGGAACTCCAGCACTTTCTCTTTCTTCTAAGACAATATTATCTGAGCTGTCAGGAACTGCAAACTTATATATATCTGGACTAGGCAAACGTAACGGATGCTTTTTCTCAATATCGGACAAGATGCTATCAAGTATTCGATCTAGCATTGATTTTGTATTAACCATAATTAAATCTGCCATCCAGTCGTTTTTATGTTGAGCATTTTTCGCTAAAGTTATTGGAGTTTATTACAAGCTATCCACATTAATACAGACTGAAACACTTACCTATTAGTACCACAGCTGGCTGCACTCTCGGAGAAATTTCAAAGGCATGCTTCAGTTCGTCAGTATCTGCTCGATCAACTACATCAACCCGTCTCATAAAGAATTTCTCTTTTAATCGAAACTCATAATTTGTATTGGTCACAGATACAGCTTGTCGCCTTGTAATTGCTTTGCATAATACCAACAAGCCATCAAATAAAAATACTTTTCGCTCAGTTATTCGTTTCCCTGACCCTAGCTTAGCTAAAGTATCCTCTGAAATGGATTTTGAAATAAGATTTCAAACAATTTCATACAACTAACTTTATCCGTGAATACCTCTAATAAATTCATTGCAACTTTGTCCCACATCTTTATCCCAGTGTTCTACAGTATTCTGCAAATCACGTGTACGTTCAATCGCCAATTGGCGTCTAGCTCTACTATGCATTCGAACCACAGATTCTCTATTGAAAAAAAACATGTTACAGTAATGAGAGACTCTTCCCCTACTTTTTTATAAGAAATATCTTACTTCGGCAGAGTTGCTACTATATTTTCCAAATCACATTGAAGAGGTTTCAATAAACCTAAAACTTGTTCAAAACTTTCTCTGTCTTCTTGAGAAGGACTTAAATGCATTAATGTCTTAACATAATCTAAATAGAGAAATGCATGCCAAATGGGAACTAACAATAATCGTGGCAAATAATATTTAACAGCTTCCCGAAAACCATGACCAGCAGATATTAGTGAAATAGCCTAATAAAAACAAGAAAACAAATACATTTCTGTGATTCGAGACATTCAAATTGCAAACTACAAACCTCTGGCCGTGATAATAAATTAGAAAGAGCTTCCCTTGATTGTGTAGATGTCACTTCCCTAGCATACTTAACATAAACATCGAATTCTGCGGCTTCAGCCAACTCCTCAAAACAACTGCCAACACATGGTAAACTTTGCTCCTCCGCAACTTCTATAACATCTTCAATAGATCCAATTAGAGTTACTGTCATTTCATAGATATCCATTATATTTGAAAATATTGAGTCTAACTCTCTAGGATCCTTCACTATTTTTACTAATTCCTCACGGAATACACGAATAATCATGTGAAGTTCGCGTTGATATTGTTTCTCATCGTGAATCAATTCTTTCACGACTTCCTCATAAGTTAAACTGGCACGTGGTGTTGGTGGCAAAGGACTTGGTATTATTGTGTTGCTTGAATCGCCTTGATAGAACATGTCCATAAGGACCTGGAATTAAAGTTACACGACATTAAACTGTGCATTTATATACAATTTTCTTAGTTGACATTCACTTTTCTCGAGCTCTACGTCACAAAGATTTCACTTTAAAAGATTTTAAAGGTATTAAGTGTATTTATGTGTTTTTAACATGCAAGCTTTTCACAAGACATTAAAAACAAAATAAAATATTAGGAGAGGAAATCCATCCGTTGAAACTATGTTTACAATTGTACACAAGAGAAGGTCATGAGACTTTGTTAACCGTTCGTATGATAGCTACACAGTGATTTCTGTTTTAAAGATCATTCTCGCATCCCAAAATCCAGGAAAATTTTATAGTTCTTATCGTTTTCACATCTCAAAATTTGCACTACAAAGACAACTCTAAAATTACACAGTGCTGCTAAAACATTTTAATGTGCTTTAAAAAATTTATATCAAAAGTCCTACTATTCATATTTCGCTTTAATAATTTGGAATTAGAAAAAAAATATGCACCGTAAATTTTTAATTTTCAAAAGGTTGCAAGGCTCTGGATTTTACCTACTTTTTTTCTTCTCTTTACTAATATTCTCCTCTGTTTTACTGAGTGTAGCTGAGGACAGTAGCCACTGTGGAACGTTCAAAAAATCGTCTTTGATGAATGGTTTAAAAAAAAATCTATAGTTTTTTCTCTCCTTCGTTTGCCATTATCTGAATGCTCAATTCAAGAAACTCGCAACGCTATGAGCATAATTATTTATCTCCATGCAATGCCTACTTGGGCGTCCACTCTGTTCTATTTTCTCTTGATTTGTTCTACCAGGCTACCATCATCCGTTTCCCATAGCCTACTCTGAAAAATCCATTCGTGACCATTAGAGCTTTGTAGAAAATATGAGAGACATAATATGAGCCATATGTTATAACTGCATCTATTGATCAAAACCCACAATAGTTTTTATAGCAAGAAGTTTTGAATGAACACTTCACCCACAAACCACGAATTTCTGGCAACGTCATCACAATCAATGAAAGTTTCAAGGGACTGGATTGTCAATTACCAAGATAAATGCAAAGCAAAAGACGCATTCAGGTTCAGTAATTTTAATACCGAACCTCTTCTGTTTCTAAAGAGGCAAGAATTGTTTTCTGCCAGGTCAGGTAAGAGGCTCAAGAATCTGGAACAGAATAGGAAGACCCGTTTTATGAACCTGTCATAGGTTCAGTCTAGAGATTGATTATAAAATAATTTTAAAAATTTAAATAGCTTTACCTCAAATGATGGTTAAAAAAAATTGCGCTGTTGACTTTAAATTCGGAATGTATGTTAATCATACATATATTTATCAAGTAAACCATTATAATTAGACCTATCTGTTCATTTCTTTAAAATATTGGTGAGTTTTTATTAAAATTTTACATTCTTTTTATTTTTTTACCAAATCCATTGGATAGCTTCTTTCTAGATGTACTCTGTATCCATATATTTAAATAATTAATTTGATCGTAAATCATCCCTGGACAATATACACTATAGTATCACTTCTGCAATGAATAAATGTTGAAATGAGGCCACGGGATATAATCAAAAACCGGCGTCATGTAAATTTTTATCAAAGAAAAAACAATTACGCTGGTCTTTAACCATCCACATTATATAACCTTATTAATCTGGTGATGCAAACTACTCACAGATTGCTACAGATAGCTGCAGCCTGTCAGTTATTAACCGAAATATAGGCTGTCTTTGCTACGAGTGTTAAAGATTAACTTAGAACTTTGCTCTGTATTCGACAAGAAAGGAGCACTGCAGAGCGACTTTCGTAAAAGCATTTGTCCCGAGAGAGCTTTTAACACGTTGAGTACCCCGGTTAGCATAACAGCTTTAGTGAGAGAATTACTTGGTAAAATGCATTTATTCGGAGAGAGCTTTTAAGTGTCGGTCCCCAGGAACCGGCGTGGTATTTAACGTGTTAAACGGGGGTCACCGATGATCCCCATCGCATTCAATATGCTAACAAAGCAACAGATTCGAAAACGCTGTAACTGCAATCCACTGCGTGAATCAGCTTATTCACCATAACTCTTATGAATGCACTCATAATCTTTAAGCTTTCCCTTTGTTTCCTCAATCAATACCCTGTTAAAGTCTTTAGGTTAATCAATTCAAATTAAGTAGTCATGCTCTAGAGAAAATCTTAATCTATATAAGCAGAATAAAAATGAAATACTACGAATCTACATCTAAAAAGGCAATTTCTACCAACTACAAAGCAAGATCACTATTTTTTTTGTGTGTCGTAATAACATGCAGTTTGTATGTTGTGTATAAATTCACGAAAAACTTTACATAAACAATGAATGCAATAGAGATTAATAAACAAATATTAATATAAAATATTTAGAGGGCCAATTTAAAAGGGTTTATTTTTTTTCTGAAAATTTCCTATAATAATCTATGGATCTAACCGATAAGTAGAGAAATTCGGTCAATATTTATTTATTAATCTACATACCACCTTTAGAAATGAGGAGAGCATGAAAAAATATTAGTTTTTGTAGCAACGTGTACATTAACTTGAGCTAAAAAAAAAAGATTTCAATTTGCATATTTCTTTAAAAGCTTGTCGGAAAATAAAACATAATTTTCACTGTACAAACAGTTCAAAGCGCTGGCAGAATGAAAGCTTATATATTGGATCAGAAGTGTGTTTTCCCCAAATTTTTGTGTGGTTGGAATTTTGTTTTTTTTTTGGCCAATCTTTTTTATTTTTTATGAAATTGTTTTATTTAAAAGTTTAAAGTAAGCCGAAAGAACAATTTAGAGTTGTTTTCTTCAACTTCAAGGAAATTATTCTTCTAATGTTTTTCATCAAATCTATTCGATTTTTTTTTTTCTCACTAGAAACAAGAACAAACATTCCTCAATTCTGAAAGTTCATAAACTATGAAAATTTTGATTATTTTGATTATCACCCATGCTGAAATCTTTCATATTGCTTTTGGTGCGAAAAATGATGGCAAAATATAGCCAAACTACTTGTAGAAATTAAATATGGTGAAATTTTAACGAAATTATTAATATACGTATTCTGGTAACACTAAAGCTTGCTGTGCAAAACTCCAAAGTGTAGCAATTCTAGTTAAATTTATCTTTAAAACTATTTCCCTTAACTAATCATTATAAGCAAATTCATAGTTGCGCTAAAATTGAATTGAATGCAATTTCTATGCAGAGCTACGAAAGCTTGTGTCTCTACAGTCTGATGTTTGTGGGGGATATTTTTTTTTTTGGAAAGTTGAAGAAAAGTGGATCATTTGTGTTACCCCTTTTTTTAAAATTCCCGTTAAAATCGATTATTATTTACTTCTTTGTACAATTAAATAATGTCATATGAATTTGTCTGTTTGTCCATCAGCCGCTCTCATTCACCACAAAACATTCCATTTATGATTTTCGATATTAGATCTATGAAAAATCACTTACCTTATCGGCGCACATTGCAACTTCAATATCTTCCCTCGATATCTCTACATGTTTTATATTTTTTACATAATTCCCCGCCAACTTTAATATGTCGGCTGAAATATATTCTAAGACTGCTACCAAATATAGGGACACTGAACTGTCGATTTTGTACTGCAACACATCCTAAACGCAGTGATTAATTCAATAAAATTAAAATGCAATGTGACATCTTTAAGTGATTTTAACTACCTTTTGAAGCATGGTGTGAACCCGATCAACTGGTAACACAGATTTCTTTTTTCTTGTTTTATCAATTGTTTCTCTGGCCTCGGATAGTGCCCACCTGTCTATTGGTGTAGGAAATGTTTTTCCAATTCTTTCCTCAATATCCTACATAAAAATTAGATAAAATCGATTTAATTTTTTTTATTTTATTATATTTTCTTTTTTTGTAAAACCTAAGATAAAACTTATGCTCCACAGCACAAAATACGCGCTTACCTGAATTGTATGTGGTGGAGGATTGGCGCATAACATGGCTAGGAGACGTAGGCATAAGCTTTCAACATATAAAAGAGCATCATCTCTTGCTGAAAGTCTTGGATGCACCTGCTCTAGAACCTGTTAGTGGAAAGAAAGTTAAAAACAAGTTAATCAGAAACTTATTAGAATATATTTTACTTATTAATTGTGAAAAACTATATCTAAAAAAAAAGGCCTAAAATTTATTATTTAGTAAATTGTAAGAATTTTGCAGTCCTATAAAGATTCCTGAATTCATGAAAATACTCACCTTTCGCGGGTAAAAAAAATTAATTTTTTATTTTTTTTAATTTGCCGGGTCCACTACACCTCTCCAAAAAGGATTTCATGGAATTCCCAGAAATAACGCTGGTACGGAAGGACAATTATTCAAGGGTAAAAATTTTCAATACTTCAAGTCTACACAAATAAAGTGGTGGGGAGAAAACACGATCAGAGTCGATAAGGATTTTTAAAATTGGCTAGTGAATAAAGAATAGAATAGATAATGGATAAAAGAGGTTCAAGATAATCTAGAATGAAGGCAGGACGTAAAGGACCCAAAAGAATACAGTGGAAATCTTGTGGTGGATGAATATATGAAATTAATAGGCGATTGAAGTTTGTGATGAGATTGTTAAGCGTAGGAACTCACTCTTGTGCCCTCCTGGATATATGCCAAGAATTTCGACGAACGTTTACTATGACACAGTGGGGATCGCTTGTGAAGCAATTTTTGAAGAGAGCATAAAAATGGCCTGCAGAGGAAGAGAACTGGAAAAATACTGAAAGAAGACAGCAGACAGGGCAGATAACTGTTTAAGGTAGATGGAATATGGAGTAAGCAAGGACATTCCGCCTACTTCAGAATATCTACACTCATCGGCAAATACAGGAAAAAAAAATTGACATGATTGTTAAGTCACAATGATGCTGTTCTTGATCATATTTGAAAGTAAAGCGTGGGGCACCCGAGTATGATTCGTGGCAGAAAGAGTCAAGACTCAAGGGAATCAAGTACACAACATATATTGGAAATGGAAACTACATATTGGAACTTACCTCGTACCAGTATCATATGATATTTGCTCTCCATGCTTAGGAAAATTTTAAATTTTGATACTGATACGCAGTAGTACCAACAGAATAATTGTAAATTTTGATATTTTTGTCAGTGTCACCGCCGCAGTAGTACCAACAGAATAAGTGTAAATTTTGATATTTTTGTCAGTGTCACACGGAATATCAAAATTGAAAGAATTTAAAATGGAGAATGCTAAATTTAGGAGGGGTTCTGAATGTGTTTCGGCCTTAAGGTTCGCTTGAGTCTCAACTCTGGTCCTGGCTGATACTAATCGAAGGGATGCCATAACACACCCCCCGCCCATTACAATTTTCATCTCAAGAATGGCATCACATTCGTGCGTAAACAGAAGATTTTAGGGCTGCAAATGTTTAATTTGTTTAGAAACTAATTCATAATAATATGAAAATATTTTTTTTGTTGTCTATTTGCACCAATATATTTTAATAAGTCTGAAATTTTTGTATTGTTAATAGCATCATCTATTTTTTACACATTTTCTCATTTCTGAGCTACAGATTTCAAGGATATGCTCACTTCAGAGATGGGCAGGTGTTTGTAAACTATAATATTTTTGTTATATGTTGTAGATCCCTATCTTCTATGATAAAATACAATTATTAATAAACGCAAATGCTTCTCTGGCATATTTCAACTTCTTTTCTGGCTGTCTTTGTATTCTAGTCTGAAGTAGCGATCATTGGCTTTGAAAAAAACCGTCAATCATCTTCGAACATTAGATCAGAAAATCCGGATCTCACTTAGACACGTAATTGCAGCAACAACACAAGATCCCGATCTTTGTAGAGATCTTGGATCTGGATCTTTAAAGATCTGGAAATTAGTACTTACTCTCACATATAGGTGCATTTTTTTAGTTCTAGATGTTGGTACTGCTTGTTATCAAACTCAAAGACTGGCCTTAAAAGTGAGCAAGAATGTATGATATAAGATTGTGAGGAATAAAAAAAATGACAATGATTATCAGTACTACCTACTATCAGTACAAAACTAATTCCAACAAGATCCCGATCGTTCTTTTTTTGCCTACAGTTCTGGAGCAAAAAAATACAGATTTTATTGGTTGGTTGGCCAAACCAGCGCCATCTATCAGTGATTTTGTTTGATCTTGCAATGAAAATACATATTCTTAAAACAAGCTGTACAAGATCTCCAATGCTCACGATTTTTGTTTTAGTTTATTTCAATTTTAATGTATATCCTGGCTTGAATGTTTGAAAATAATACACAAAAAAGTACGTAAAAGAACAAAAATCAATTACTACTCACTTGGAGATTTAGGTTACGCTTCTGTCATTGTTTACGTGTGAATTTCAATTCTCAAATTATTTGCAAATATGCAGTACAAGGATCAGTAAAAAAAGTAATATTCTACTGAGATGCTATAACAACAACGGCACTATCAAATTCAATTCCCACACAAACCCGACCACAGAATGCATCTTTATTGGCAAATAATTGCGAAACAAAGTACTGACTAGGTGATAACCAACAAACTCTGATTGGAGCACAATTAATAATCCTTTTTTTACATAAATCACCACATCCACTGCAATTTCCCTTACCTTCTTCAATCCAGGACTAAAAACTCCTTTCCATTTAGCGGCATTCTCACTTTTCTCAAAATCATACTCATCCGAATCATTAATTGTTACGTGCGGCCCAGAAAACATTGTGTTTTATTGGAATACAATCAAAGGAGACGGTGGGGGTTTTTATTCTCGGTATCCTCGATGGGATTTTACACCACGCAACAAATTTCTATATTGCACAAAAACTTCCCGCATTATATGCGTAGTAAACCTATCACATTTCGAATATTCATTACAAATAGAATTTTTTTAACATTGCTGTGGGGGAAAGAAAATCTGAGAAGACGTCAACTAAACAACACGAAACTGATTGAAAGATGTTTTGTGTATCTTATCAACGTATTACTCGACACTATTAAACAAAAATTGTTTACAAAACTTATAGACACTTTTTGTTGTGTAAAAAATATATTATACACATTCCCGATTCGATTATTTTAACATCTTTTGTGACAATGCCCTACAGAAACAATCACGGACGCCATATTCTTTATTTTCCTTAAAATTTTTTAGATGACGGCTCACTGATTTCAAGCAGTTTTTATAGCAGTTCATGAAAGATAAATTCGATTTGGGTTTTCTTGTAGTTTTTGTGCCTTCGCTAATGGAATTTATTTTATGAAATTTCTGTTGTTTTTTTTTATAAATATTCTTTTGTTTTTAATAAATAAGAAAATTTAGATATGTTTTGAAACTCCAATAGTGTGCGGAAATCACAGTCATGGACAGGAGACAATATTTTTCATGTGATTCTTCTTAACGCTTGGATTTAAATAAACCAAATTGGACAGAGTTTTTCAGATATATATATAGATTTCAAATCGAGATAAATTGAATAATGAATAATTAGAAAAAAACTATTATTTAGTTTTATTCTTTATAACATAAAATAATCAAATATTAATCTACTGCCCTCTACTGAGACGAGAAAATATTAAGCTACTGCGATAAAATTTTTCGATGTACAGTAGAAATCTATAAATATTTTCGTAACGCAACATTGAATACAATAATTAATTAATTATTAGTAACTACAGCAGCAATTAAATGCATATTAAATGTAAAATTGATTTTAAGATTTAAGATTTATTTTGAAGAAATGCTACAATTGTCAGGTTTAGATTGGAGGCATTGTCATTGACAGGTTTAGATCGGAGGCATTGTAAATAACAGGTTTAAATAGGAGGCGTTGTAAATGACAGGTTTAGATGGGTAAATAATGACAGGCTTAGATGGCGACAGGTTTAGGAAAGCTGGCGAAAACTTTGACACCTGCTTTTTTTGCTTCGAGCATACAACGGAAAGGAGCGGAAACAACGAGGCAAAAGTGAAGCCAATTTGCTTACTAACACGTAGAAATTTCGGTCCACTTTACAGTGTAAAAATTGACAGTTTGGGTTAACCCAGCAGATTTTGTATGGAAAATTTCTGGGCCCAAGCTGTCAAACACGCACACATTCAGAAAATTTTTGGCTTCACCTAAGTTACATGGGATTTCTTATGGTGTTCCGCTCCTTCTCTGTTCTCTCCTCGAAGTTTTTTTGCCTCTGAAGAATTTTATAAGTACTTTTGTTCCTGTGCAGTTTTCGAGTGCTTTGTATTTACTAGGATACATATCTAACAATTTATGTGGACCAAACAGAAAAATTTATTTTATGCACGTACAAAATAAATTCGGGTAAAATGACTCGTGACGATGT
>QYTT01092879.1:0-13744 GCA_006980735.1 Dasypogon diadema
ATTTTTTTGCAGATGTATTACACAGTCACACAAATTGACTTTAAACTGCGCATGACATATCGACTCTACGAAGATATGAATTTACTCCGCATTATCGTGTATTTATACCAAGAAACTATAAATAAGTTTATCCTAGCGGCGTTTATCCCATAACTTCTGAGATTTTATGATTGTATCCCATAACTTCTGAGATTTTATGATTGTAGTTTGAATGACGTATAAAGCATTTATAAGTTGTATGTATGTATACATCATCATATAGAATTTATACGTCCTTCTTATTATTTTTATCTTAACTCCTATGGAAATCATACTAACCATTTATACACTGAATACGAATTTCTTTTCCTATAAGAATCAGTAAAAAATCATATACGTATTTTCTATACTCCGCAATGTATCGGGACTCATACCAAATATAGAATAAATAATTTTGTAAATTTTTTGGGATAAATAATTTTATCTTTTATACCAAAATTTCTAACCGTGTAGGAATTGGAAGTTTACTACGTAAATGGCAATACTGTAATAATATATCTGGTCGAATTTGTTATCCTTAAGAAATTCAGAGCGATAGTACTTGTGCTTTAGTCCCGCTACTATAGCCTTAAATATGCTCTAAAGCAGAGTCTTATACTGCACTATAAAGAATCTAGATGAGATGACCACTATTATCAATCTGTTAAATTAATAACCTCTGATTATGTGCATGATTTTCTGGAACCCGCATATGTGTTAACTGATTGCACAGCTGTAATTTATTCAAGAGTTCTCTACATTCACAAATAGGTCTGGAGCTGTTTTAGGGTCTATTCTAATTCAAGTTTTCATCTTCGTCTTGATCTTATTATGACAGTCATTGACGCCAGCAAACAATTCGGCTTCTTCCAATTCTTTTGATTGCTTGATTTTTGATATTTCGTTCATAGTTCCATAGTTAAGACTTGCGTGTATATTAGATAGAGACCGATAGAAGATTATAGATTACTTTTGCTTGATTTTAAATATATAGGCTGTTAATTTCTTTTAAATAACAGATAAAGTGAAAAATTGGATGTTTTCTTAATAAAAGTTATTCAAAATTTCAAGTCAATTGTTGACTTGACGAAGTGTTATACAAACTAGCTAAGCTCTATGCCGTAGACATCTGACGTCACTAACTGTTCTAACAAGATGAAGATAATTACGAAGTCTTGGATTTGATAATACTCAGAAGTGAAAAACCGGAAATTAGTAGCATCAATAAAATATGAGCTACTATTTATAACAATACTAACATCACAAGAATATAGTTCCATTTGATTACTAATAAAGGTTGTAATTATTTTACTAGATTGTTGAAGGAGTGTATTTAATTCAACCGCACCACATCCACCACAAGTTTTGTCAATTTAAATGAATTTGTAGAGTAGGTAATAATTTATGTTCATTACTCGACAATGTATGCCAGTTCAAATGTTAAGAATATGTTTTTACATTAGTGCCGAAATAAAAAGTTCCTCCAAACACTGTAAAATCCGGCCATTAAAAATTTAACGATAGTACTAAAAATAATACCTCCAAAACTGAATAATGTATGAATCTATAAATAACAACGTGCGATAAAACCTTCTCGTAAAAAATAGTTGCAATAAATTGTTTTGTTACTAGCATTAAACATTTCGGAAAAATGGAATCAATGCACGTGAAAAGCTGGAAAAATGGATAAAAACGGAAACACGTTCATATATTGGCCCATAATATACAAAGAAAATTGAACATGAATTTGTCACGTTGCCAGTTGTCCTGCATGCCAAAAATTTCGCAATGCTCAAACGGCAAAATAGTTGTCCGTGGTCTCTCTATAAAAAAAATACCTAAAGTTTTATTCATTGAGGCGATAAAGTGTATGCTCTGCCTAGAAAGTAAATTTGTAGATATTATTTATGGACAGGAGCTACGAACAAGAAAGTGGAGCAAAGACATAAAAACATTTCGGAAGATTTTACTTTCTTGATTTAAAAGAGAAGTCAGTTCCATTTAAGTAATTGATAGAATATGGATTATGAGTATTTTAGTGATATGGTAAACTATGGAAGCGAGTCATTAGAAGAAGTACTGATGAGCTGCCAGTAAGGCCAGTAGGGCCTCCAGGAGGTAAATCGGCCAAGATGAATTCATCCACTCTGTGTAGTTCGGCTGTTTGGATTCTGGGGTCATTTATTGCCAACGTATGAGATCAATGAAACGAATAAAAGTTATTAAGTTGGCAATTTCGAAGTGATCGAAGCGATGTAATTAAGCATTGAAACGACAATAAACAGACTGAGACCACTTGACTTGCGTCCGACATTCAACTCAAGGTGGACAATGCCGCGCTAAAAAGTTCCAAGAGGCCAACCGAACCCATGATAAATGGACGAGAGGAAGAGTAGAGGCTGGCATTTGTCAACTCAATCCTCCATCACTGTAGGGAGGCTGTAACTGTGATGCTTCATTGAGACCATCAGAGGCTATCGGAAAGCGTGAAAAGGCTTCATCATCCACAAACAGAGGAAAGGATTAGGGTCAGGACATGTGTTGTGGTGAAGCATGGGGTGCAGACGATTCTGCTGATGCACCTATGGCCAGGTAAAATGGGGTAAAGTATTTCTTGCATCGCTGCAAGAAACCCGGGAACTCCATCGCGCTTTTTCTTTTAATTCTTAATTTCTTTAAATGCATCTGGAAATCCCTAGATCCCGGTTGTTTGCAAGTACAGTTTTCCCTGATTTAGCAGTGAAAATTAGTTAATCTTATTTTCCTAAATTTTGTGTCATTTCTGTAGCATAGAAATCGCTTATAATATAGATACTAACAAAAATCAACCGAAAGCTGGTGGTATATCCACCAGTCGTTGTTTAATTTTCTTCTCTGGTGAAACGTACTAAAATTTTGGACAAGTTAAATGCCAAAACCGACGGTGGGTTTAGAAATCTTTTAGCAGTTAATTCATTGGCCGTAATTTTCGTTGGGTGAGACTTTCTATAAAGTCACTTCCAAAGAATTCATTCAAGAAGGTTACATATTCTTAAGGAACTTGCCAACTTCCATAGAACTTTTAATCCGGTAATGTGAATGCTTTTATATGATGGGTGACTTGGGTCATCTTACTAAATCAACTAAATTTTCCACTCGTAAGGACTTAAAAGGATTCGACCTTCTTAAAATTGTAAATTCAGCTTGAAAAGTTCCCCTTGAAGAAAGCAAACAAAACTATTGTTACATGGCTTTCACCTTCAGATGTAATAGAAAGTTAGAGCACGTACTAAGCGTGCTGGGGATTGCTTCAGGGGAGAAAGTGTACCCCATAAGCTTCTCACCTACAAACTTTATACAGTTTGAATAGCGAGAAAATAAATAAGTGTGAGCCTTCTACAAACTTTTTCGTACAGATACTCAACGTCACGTACCCAATAAGTCAATTTCAGAAGTAATGCCCTGCGGTTTCTGACTATCTTATTAAATCCATAAGTGTCCCTTACCAGTATCTGCAGATGGAATAAAGCGAAACAACACAAGGAAGCAGGATTAGGGTAATTCCACGTATTGGACCCCCATGAGGAATAACTAGCATTATCAAGCCGATATTTTTCGGAACATTTCCGTCTTAATTCCCTCTCCGTACGTACGGTCAGTGTTTTGATTTGCGTTGATAAATGAAAAGCGAAAGTCGCTTCGTCAGCAGTCATTCAATGACTTTTTGTTTGTCCTGACTGACTGCGCAAACAATCCGATGAAAAATCTTTTTCGAATCCCGGAAAGTGAAAGGCCATGAAAAAGCACACAAATCTTGCAAATAATCTGGTAAAAAGGTTTTACAAAGATTACATTTTTCTACATTCTTTTTCAGCCCTAGGGCTGCCGAATTATTCTCAATAGATGGAAATTATTGATTCGTCCTTCGAACTTCACTAAGCCGTAAAAGAAGGGAAAACCTCCTTATATTCAAACCAAAATTAGAGGAGTATTGAGGCAAAAAAGTAAATTTGACAAATATACAGTGGAATCACTTCCACAAACAGCTCATCCTGGTGATGATATCTGGAAGAAGTTCAAATTAATTTCCTATAAAATCATCATCCTCTGCTGAAGTGGCATGAGGCTGAAATCTATCACTTCAAAGGTAATTTCGACTGCCGCTCAAAGTCTGTATTAATACTGATGTACAGGATTATCTGGTGGAATGGAAATAGATGAAAAATGGTGAAATTGATCCATTGACATTGTTTTGGGAACCATTATTTTTCCTCCAGGTCCATAGAGAATTTCAAAGCGAAATATTCGAACGATGGGGATCGTAAAAGGTTTGCAAAGTCTTTTTCCTTTTTTCAGAAAACTTACAATGTATCTGGGCAGTTATTGAAAGAATATTTTTTTGTCATTATACGGCATAAAAGGAACGACGCTGTTTCCTTTAATCCGATTTATTCCCTGATTTTATGCAAGCGTTTCAAGTGAATAATTTGCTAACCGGCTGATTTAAGAGAATTTATATTCGCATATTATTGATGAAAAAGGAAATTGTTATTAACTATATAGTACTAGTTTCCTTACATACAAAAATTACACTAAAAAATTATATACATATACAAGCTCGTCGTATTGAAGGTACATAAGATTTTCTAATGGGGAAGTAAAATTATCTTGACAATGGGTCTCTTGGTGACAGAGTTATTAAACGGACCGGATGAAGAGTTTCAACTCGTTCAGGAGGGCTCTAACTGCGCCCCTACTATTCTGAGAGCGGGACGTTACACGCAGAGAATTTTTCCTTAACTTGCCTTGCCAGAAACAAATCGCTATAAATTTGTGAAGCGTATCATATTTGGTAATATTTTGTGTACTATCGCTTCAAGACTATTTACCAAGAGTAAATTCTATTCGAGATTTCACTTAAAACTATTTATTCCGCTGCTGAAGCTGGCTCCGATACTTGCAGGACCAAACATCTTCAACAATCCTGATATATTCTTTGATGTAACCATAGACGAAAAAGTACTTGTGAGACAATTTTTTTTTTAGGCGGAGGGGGGAATGCACCTAGGGGGACTAGCCCCCCGTGTGCCGGACTCCCCACGATCCAGGTCTACCGGCTAAACCCCCCCTCCCTGTCTCCAGGCCACCACCCCGGGACCGTCGTTAGACATTACTTCGGGATGATGACCCTTTATTTGGCTTACCAAGCCTCCCCTCCACCCAATTTTCTTTTAATAACACTGGGAATTTAAATATCTGGGATATTGATGCGCGGAGTTTATTTTCAAAACGATGAATTTATGCCTGTAGAAAACTATTTAATAAATGTGCTTTTCTTGCATTGACATATATATCTATTCAGCTCAGGGTTTGGTAGGATTTGTTTTATCTTAGAGTCTCATATGACAGCAATAAAGCCAATACTCAAACCGAATGACGAATAGTCAGATATTTTGGAAAGTACTCGAAAACTGCCAAATTTTCTTATCAAAGGACACGGTATCGTTCCCAGCCAGATACCGGAATGAATGATTTCTGTTCAAATAATTCAACAGAGCCATTTTCCGCGACATAATTAGCATTTCCTGTAGAATTATTAAATTTCTTCCTATGAGGCCAAAATTCACTATGATAAGTTTCCAGAAGTCGGGAGCCAGCTAGTGAGACAATTCTTTCATAATTACTATTCTCTGGGTTCAGTAAACCGACTGAAACTGTTGGCACTGTGCCTAAATTCAGTCAAGAAGAGTTTTCCCAGCAGGGTTTACCCTACATTTTTCAGAGCACATGCATTAAGAAATAAAACTGAGCTATGGACGCCTGGATGGGATGAGATCGCAAATAAATTGCTCCTGCTGGATTTGCTAAACTTTTTGTAATTTCCTGCTATTAGATAATCTAACATCGAGTTATGATTATGGCCTACCTGGGGAAAACTGCCAGTCTAATAGAAATGCCGTCCATCGATGACTCTCAACATCCATCAGCACACCTTCGTAGAAAAACTTCACACCCAGGAATCAGTACTTTGTCGTCAACTTCCAAATAATGTCATCGTCCCAACCACAAATAGTTTTAGGTTTGGAAATCACGTCCACCCGATAAACACTAATTAAGCTCATTGCTAATAGGGACCAAAGTTTCCAGGAGATAGTGAAAAGTCTGATATCAAATTGAAACTAATTACTTCATCGTTTGTTGTTTTTTACTTCCTTTTATATCAGGAGTGGTTAACTAGTTAGTCACGTTCGACTGCAGCCACCCGTATGAACTCATTAGAGTAAGGAAAATAGAGATCCCCGAAGGCACCAGCAGCTCGTTATAAGCTAGAGCCAAGTGTAAGTTAACAATTTTCACCACTGACTGGTGATTAGTGAAAAGACGTTTGAGTTTATAGATAAAAAGTCAGAGGAAGGTCCTGTGAAAATTAGTTTCGATGTGCTATATCTGTTGCAGATATCCGTTTTCGTTTATCTAGTTCTGCACTAGAGATTACAGGGTATTGGGTCGACTAACTGAACGTAAACTGCGTTCATTCCTGAGTGGAATTGTCCATTAGCAACAATTTGTGTCGTGTAACCAATAAAGAGCTCTTTGTGGGGAAGAGTACTTACGAGATTACAAAGTCCTCTTGGATAATCCTCCCTTTTCCGATTTCCTGGTGCGAATGCCAATAACGAAACTTATTGAGGAATTGGTAACTGAAAATTAACCATGCATGAGGAGACGATGTGTAATTGGATTTCTAGTGTTGTGTGGATCTTTGTTGCTCCTGTTACGTGCATACCAAGGATTTATTTACTCAGAAAAAATAACTTTATGGATTCAATCGAATCAGTGATGCTTTCAGACGTCAAGTACCTTAAAGTTTTATAAAATTAATTATTTTAATAGCAAAAGGTTTAGCAAGTTTAAAATAGTGAACAGTGAAAGTAAATTAAAACCACCTTACAGTCTTGTTCTATTTATTTAAAAAATGCGACGCGTTTCGTGCTAATAGCTCATCTTCAATAAAACTGAGGTCAATAACATTTGATCTGCAAAATTTAACATCGAAAAAATCTGTACCCAACTGATCACAGAACATTGAACTCTGAGGCAAACAAATACAAAATTTATTACAAGGGCAAGGAAAGTGAAATTTACATTATTGTGATGTAGCATAGCAACTAACTAGCTGATTTATCATTGTCCTAAATCATATCACAGATAATGGTCAAAGAGTAAGCTGATGAGAGTTGAGCCACCATTCCAATAGATATCATCTTACAATTATTAAGAGAGTGGTTATTTGATCAAAATTTGGCGCCTTGGATAGTAGACCTGTATGTTGAATTGACTAAATTATGCATGGACTACAATGTTTTCATGTATAACAACGAATTTTACAAAGAAACAGACGGGACTTGTATGAGCAATAATTTGTCCTCCTGCTTTCACCTTTAGTGCATGACTCCAAACACAAAATAATTGATGAATTTTATTGATGTTAATATCTTCTGAACGGCTGAAGATATGGACGTTACTTTTTTCTTTTTATAAAACCCTTGAAGGACGCAATTTTTGTTGAAAAAAGTATACCTCTGGTATTAGTTGGCATTTGAAAGCTAAGGGAATGTGCTTTCCAACGAGCTCCATACAATTGTCCTGCCATGTTCTTTGCAGGACTTAGGACGTTTGAAGTAAGAGAACCTCTCTCCAAAGGCGAAAAATTTTCAATTTAAGAAATTTCGGGGGAGGGGCTCCTAATAAAGTAAATTGAGGTAGATAGGACACGCATTCCATCGTCTATGCTCGTTACCATAGAGGGGAAGTCTGAGTGTATCTGTAAACCATAAAAACCCAGTATTTTAGCTAACAGCTAAGCCGTTATGATGATGATGAACATCAGATATTCTCTATATTTTTCCTGATGGAATATGTTCTCTTAAAAACAAAAGGACAAATTTGGGATATGTGATATTCCTTCTGGTAACTGCTTTTTTTAAAGGCCAGAGGTATAGGTATAGAAAAACTAGCAATTTCAATTGTTTACCTAAAGCGACCTAAATGCTGTTAGGCCTAAGTGCCTTTGTGTAAAACATGAAAAAGTTCGAAATGCATAAATTACATTACATCGAAAATCTCATAAATATAAAATTTCCTATAAAATTTCGGAGCAGCACAAATACAAACCACCATGAAGGAAAACGAGTACTACTACGAAAGAAACTGTAGATATTACCCCGAATAGCCAGGAGCAAATAGTTCGATGATGATTTTGTCATTGTTCTGTTCTAGTAGAGAGACAGGAACAAAATCCAACCATTTTGGAAAATTCCTAAAATTCCCACTCTTTTATGAAAGGTGAAATCCGAATTCGCGGGTCTGACAGTTAAGCTAGAAACAGAATGCACAGGCAGTGACAGTGGCAGTGGCAGCTCGTCGATATTATTGGCTGTCGCGTGCTCACGTGACTTTCTTTATCCAATAGCGCTGCTGAACTGCCGCTGTCACCGCCACTGCCTGTGCATTCTGTTTCTAGCTTTAGAGTGGTGGCCAGTAAATTTAAAGCCTCCACTAGAAATTGTTAAGACAATTACTATGCCCTGTGACTCAATAGAATGCAGGATATGGTTAGTATTCAATTCCAAATGGAATCTATGGTGGATGTAACAGTTGTGGAAATGCAGGCTCAGCAGGCAAGGAATTTCCTATAAAACGCAACTCTAGCAATTCACACACTTGCACTCCTGCTTAAATTTGGTTCACTTACTTTTCATCGGACTATCTAGATGCATCCTTGCACTGGCACTAAATTACCAGTCGCTTTCATAATGGAAACTGGAGATAGGGAGTGCATGTACTGTCCGGGTTTTATGGAAATGCCCACCTCCGCACAATTGAACAACAAAACGTAAAATTTTCATATATTTGCGTTACTAAATCCCCACATACTCCCCCTTAGCAAGAATAGATGAAAATTCTGAAAAGCATTGAAGGTCAGGCCAGTTTTAGAAGCTCTGCGGGGGTTTTCCCAATTTAAATGAAATGGTTCTTGGATATTAATCGAATAAGCATTATCGGAATTAGACAACACTCCCAAAGAAAGTTAATAAATCAAGTTGGAAGTTTAACAACTGGAATTAATTCTACATGCCATGAAGCAACGCCTGTTCTTCCCTCAGGCGCTGGGATCACTTGCTAACGTTCCTTTTATCTTTGCTTTCACAATTTGCTCCCCATCAGAAATAGGTTATTGAGGATATCATGTGCAGACATTTTTCCGCAATTTTCCGAACAATTTAAAATTTGGAAATCTCTCGACTCAACTCATGAGGCTTTGCTGCTATCTGGTATCTCGGCCTATACGAGCTCTGCTTGAGGAACCAATGACGTGAACTTTACTCGGAGCCATTTATCATCCGAAACTTTTCCAACTCCTTAAGTTATGAGTACATAAGGTTGGTTGTCTGTTCTGAAATTTATGAAATGTTACGTGATGTGTCTTAATAATTGCTGGCATTAAATATGGTGGAACGTGCTCACATCACCCCCCCGGTGAAACCGGTTCGCTACCCTTGCTTGATTTTTAGCTAATTTAATTTCTTCACTTAATTCATGAATTCATCCCTCTTGGTTTTGGGTGAAATTTAAATTACAAATAGATTCTGTTCTGGATAGTTATGTTAGAAGTGTTCATCTCCCGTAAGTCATATGTGGCGACTGGAAGTGTGTTTTACGTACCAAGAGACTTCGCAGTATTCATGACTTGTCAGAGAATAAGTTCGTCTCAATTAATTTGTGAAATTAGTTCATTTAAAATTGAGTTAAATTAAGTCAATTAGTGATATGGTGGCGAATTTACTACTCAGATAGATTCTACTAAGCGAAGTTGTGTTTGATACCCAGGGATAATTTTACAGACTAAAGTTTTCCATTTAAAATAATATAAATAGATGCAATGTTTTACTTAATTATCCTATTTCAGATGAGGATGGGTATCTGTTTTCTGGTAAACATTTCTACTGGATTCACTGATTGGAACAGATTTTCAAATACGAATAGCATTTTTCAATATATAAGCTGAGACAAGTCCCTGACGTATATCTATGCCTCCGCTCCAAAGCAATGAAGCCACTCTCCCTGGACAATATTATTTGTTCATTCTCATCCACCATACATCATTACTATAATAGCATTTCAATCGGTCTCTTTCTTTGCCGATGCTATAGGTCTGCCTATTCCTCTGTCCGATAGAGAAGTACTCACACTTTGGCCCTTCCTCGTAAGATCACAGGCTGCGTCATTTTTCGGCACACCACTATGACTCGGGACCCAGCCAAGAGTGAAACTTGAAACAGCCCTCAAGGCCAAGAGCTTTTCACATAAGCGTCGAACGAGGTGCGACAAGTTCTTTAACAGCAGCTTGACTTCAATATGTTTAGCGATATCGATATTACTTGGTACATCCAGTGTCGCCATTGGCAGCATAGTGGCATCGATTATTGCACAGATCTGCGATTAAAACACGCCACAATAATCTGTTAAACGGTAGGTGTCCCGAATATTATGGTAGTTCGAACCCCCGTCTAACTTCGAACCATCCATTCGTGTAGACACATATGTCTGACTGAGCCATCGTATTTACAACCCACTCCTGTGGTCCGATTATGCTCATCTACGAACTCAACCTCACAAATAAAATAACAGACTCACATATAAAAAAAAATCAGCTCTCTACGTTGCTCCGTTCTCCCGCAATCGTGTTGACAGACGGACATGCATAAATCGACATAACTTTTGATCCTGAGTAGGAATCTAGTAACTTTTATGGGCCTATGAAGACTCCTTCAAGGTGTTACAAACGGTAGACCAACTTATTAAGGTATTTGTTATACAAAGACCTTAAAAATCTACATTTCTAATCAAAGCTGCTTTTGCTGCTATTTGATATTTTCTTTCCTATATCTCACTAAATTCAGGTTCTGTTCAAGTTCGCTTACCCCACTGGTTGCTTTCAGATATTCGTCTGTTTTGTGGCTCCATCTATTTTTAATGTGCAAAAGTAATTCAAGCACGTAGTACAATTTCACATTTCGGTCCCTAGCAATGTTAGGAAAAATGCGAATTCACTATTATGTTCCATTCGATTTCATAGTGCACAATTGCTTTTAAGTACATTTCAATGCAAAGAGAAGTTCAGTACGTGCAGGTCGTAGAGTAGAAGATTATCGATTGTGTTAAGAGCGTTCACTTGTTTGGCTTTCTGTTTTCTAGGAGCATATTCTACAAGTTTCCGTACCCCTTTGAAATCTTCAATTTTCTAAGGGTAGTCAAGCAATCCACAAAATTGCTCCAACAATGAATGGAACTATTTTATAAAATGGAACAATGAAAAAAAATCTTTTCATAAGAGTTTTATGATTAAAAAACTTTTCATTTAAGCTTTAAATACAACAGCGACGTACAGTGCAATGAATGCGCGGGGACGGAGATGTGGTCCTGCAATGCAAAAACGATTAAAACCTGAAAAGGATTAAAAACTTGGCATGGTAAGTGAAGTTCCCTTCAGTGGGGGATAAAAGTTGATCAGGCACTCAAAGACATATACACAATCATATAGTAAAATATTTGTTGAGAAATTTCGACCCTTTCAGCATAATTCACATTAACATCCATTGCGGATTTTAGAATTTGAATATTTTGGAATAATAGCGAGCGATACAAACATAAAATGGAGGAAATTCAGTAAAATTTTAAACACCCTTCCCTTATGAAGTGAATGGTACATACTCGAATGAAAATCTGCAAATTGTAGACTTAATCTTTTTCACAATGTTTTAAAGTTGAATTAGTACATTCAGTGCTTTCAGAATAGCAATTTTGACTAACTTTACTTGGTTAAAATTGAAAATATTTACTACATCGTAGGCATCCCTTGCTCGACTTCTGGCCGTTAGTATTGGCCATTATCTCGTTTAGGAATGCACTTTTTTTGTTCCTATGTGGGCTTTAGACCCACATGCGTTTCCTGGAGTTGAAGTTAGTCATTACCCCCAGGTACTTAGCTCCCCATCCACCTTCACGAGAAGAGCAGTGCTAATAGTCTGTTCGTAAGGATGACTATCCCTGTCTAGACCACCTCCAGTGTAGCCATCTATACTCTGCCATATGTAGTCGCAGAAGACGGGATTCAATAGGTCTGATCCCAGTATGGACCTCTATGAGTGACACTTCTTTTGCGCTGACTCTTAGTGGAGTTATAGATCGGCCAGCTTTCTAGACCCTAAACATGCGAAGTAGGTAGTGGGGTATCCTAAACGTTGTCCCAAGCTCCTCTAATATATCAAACCATCTGGCAGAGTTGCGCGCTTTCCCGATATTGGGGGTAACGAGCAAGAAGAGCTGATGAAGATTACGTTCTCAGTACCTTCTGTACTGCATTCGAGGTTGACCGATCATATCGAAAACCGTATTGCCGGACGGAAAGCTAGTCAGCTGTTTGTATCGCCGATAGCAGGCGAAGCTGTAGCAGCTTTTCCAAGATCTTGCCCACTGCATGCAAATTATAAAGGAGGTGATACTGCGACAATGCCGTCGTCTCGCCTTTCCCTTTGCTTATCACCATCATTCATGCCATTTTCCGGCGGGCGCAGAACACTTCATCCGTCAGGTATGGTATTCTACATCCTTAGTAGGAGCTCAGGGTATATTCGAAATGCACGCTTCTAGGTTTGCGCCGATATCCCATCCAGTTTTAGGACCTTCCTCTTGCGTAGAGAAACACGATGATTCCGCGTCCATGCGTCGTCACCGAAGTTTTGCTGAGATCATGCACTCTCATAGCCGTCTGAAGATCATCGCTGTACTAAAACACAAGGTGATCAGCAGACCGATTCCGTGCTTATATATCCGTCCATCCCTCGTATTGCTCTTGTTAAGATTTCCCTGTAGGATTCTCGCCTGCAAGATGAGGCGACCTAACCTTGTCTAGGAGATTTCTAATTGCTCTGCACCTCTAAGGATGAATGGCGTGTTTTTGGCCCTCCGATCCTATTTTGAGATCGATGCGAAGTATACAACTCTGAATACCTTCGTGCTGACAAAGTGTTCATAGCCGAGACACCGGAAGTTCCTCTAGACGTCCACTTTTAACCAGACTTGTCAGCTCAACTAGCCAATTCTAATGTGTTGAGACCTCAGGAGTTGAGTTGCTTAAACACTTTCAAGATCGAAACGTGGAAATCTCCTAGGTCTCTCCTGATTGAATGATTCACCTCCTTAGCAGTTATAAGACCGTCGAAGTGTCTTATATCGAGCGTCTTCCTTGACTCCAAGATGTAACTCTTACAATGTTCCTAAGACCTGTCATACGTGGGATATTTTCAGCTTTGTCGTTTGGATGGTTGAGCTGTTGGGATGTTTAGCGTTTTCTCATCTTACATAGGAGTATAAAAATATCCAGCTGAAACTTCAAACTTCATGGCTGTTTAATATCTTAGCAGCCGAAGCTGATAACGTAAGGCCCAGGGCACCCTTGTCACTGGTCTTGGGCCCCAACTCAATAGGAATCTTGACTAGTCGCGTTACTAATGAAAGGGTTACAAAGGGTGTCTCTTTCCAGTAATTTTCTCTGAATTCATTTCTTATAATTTGGGTTGTGTTGTTGGGAATTTCGCTTCTTTGTTTTCATTTCATTTGTTAGTGTAATGTAAATAAATAAGATCAAAAGTGCATTATTGAATTATATACAGTGAATTTATTT
>QYTT01092879.1:13764-29290 GCA_006980735.1 Dasypogon diadema
CTTTCAGAATAGCAATTTTGACTAACTTTACTTGGTTAAAATTGAAAATATTTACTACATCGTAGGCATCCCTTGCTCGACTTCTGGCCGTTAGTATTGGCCATTATCTCGTTTAGGAATGCACTTTTTTTGTTCCTATGTGGGCTTTAGACCCACATGCGTTCCCTGGAGTTGAAGTTAGTCATTACCCCCAGGTACTTAGCTCCCCATCCACCTCCACGAGAAGGGCAGTACTAATAGTCTCTTCGTAAGGATGACTATCCCTGTCTAGACCACGTCCAGTGTAGCCATCTATACTCTGTCATATGTAGTCGCAGAAGACGGGGTTCAATAGGTCCGATCCCAGTATGGACCTCTATGAGTGACACTTCTTTTGCGCTGACTCTTAGTTATAGTTGGAGTTATAGACCGACCAGCTTTCTAGACCCTAAACATACGAAGTAGGTATTGGGGTAACCTAAACGTTGTCCCAAGCTCCTCTAATATATCAAACCATCTGGCAGAGTTGCGCGCTTTTCCGATATTGCGGGTAACGAACAAGAAGAGCCGATAAAGATTACGTTCTCAGTACCTTCTGTACTGCATTCGCTGTTGACCGACCATATCGAAAACCGTATTGTCGGATTGACATTGATTGCCTGATTCACTTCCTTAACAGTTATAAGACCGTCGAAGTGTCTTGTATCGAGCGTCTTTCTTGACTCCAAGATGTGACTCTTAAAATGTTCCTAAGATCTGTCATACGTGGGATATTTTCAGCTTTGTCGTTTGGATGGTTGAGCTGTTGGAATGTTTAGCGTTTTCTCATCTTACATAGGAGTATAAAAATATCCAGCTGAAACTTCAAACCTCCTGGCTGTTTAACCTCTCAGCAGCCGAAGCTGATAACGTAAGGCCCAGGGCACCCTTGTCACTGGTCTTGGGCCCCAACTCAATAGGAATCTTGACGAGTCGCGTTACAAAGGGTGTCTCTTTCCAGTAATTTTCTCTGAATTCATTTCTTATAATTTGGGTTGTGTTGTTGGGAATTTCGCTTCTTTGTTTTCATTTCATTTGTTAGTGTAATGTAAATAAATAAGATCAAAAGTGCATTATTGAATTATATACAGTGAATTTATTTAGGAATAATGTCTCTAGTGTTCGGGTTTTTGTGAATAATTTTCCACTTTAAGTGCAATAACATTTTTAGGGTGATTTATTTACAATGCATATTACTGACAAGATCCATTTCCGTGAGCCTGTCTGAATATTTTTGGAACGCAAGTTTTGCGCTGTAAACTATTGACTTATCTTAAGTACGTCCAGAGATGTTCCCAGATGCCAACACAGACCGACTTCTGCGGGTTAATCGCTTTCGTCACGGAAACTGAAAATTTTTAATATTTTCAAAATTTCTATTTTGACAAAGACCTTACTGCCCAGATTGCAATAATGTTCGGAACGTTTTGCAATTTATTTTGCAACAACTCCATCGGTATAAGGATTTGTGTCAAGTTCTTTTCTATCCACGAGAAAAGAATCTACATCAATATCTTTCATGGTGGATGGATCTTTGTGTACGTCCGCTCATCATTCTGGTATCATCATCATTATCATCATCATCATCATCATCTTGAAGTCCCGATTAGAGTAATTTTTGATTTAGTACACCTTTCACCATTTCAAAGACTGGGAGATTTTACCACGTTAATTAAGGCATATTAATTTTCTCGGCTTATTTTTAAAGCACGTGGATAGCTTAATTTCACTTAGCAATTTTATTGTCTACACCACAGAAATTTTGTTCGTTAGGTTTCGTTGTTTCTTCAAGCACATACACGTACATACGTACGTACGTACGTCTTGATGCTGTAACAACGCCTTTTAAATCAAGTTAGAAAAGCGCAGTGGAATAATGGTAGTCATTAGTTAATTACAAGGAACAGAGCAATTACAAAGATTCATTAAAACCCCCTTTGAGTAGCGCCAGCTGCTATCTGATTTTTTAAAAAATATCTTTCTTAGGATTTTACTTCACGAGTAATTAGAGAGCGGAAAAGAAAAGAGAAAGCCGAGAGCCAACTCTTGAATTAAAAATTTAGAGCATCTCTTCGGAGGATGCATTCTTCTAAGGTAATCTTTTCTGATTCTTTTTCTGTTTTTTCTCACCGAATCCAGCACAAAGTTGAGTGCACCTGGATATGGGAGTATTTAATTGGCAAAATATCATTAGATCTGTGTACCGAGGTCTTTATCCATGGGATTACAAAGAAATAAGATGGTATCGTTTCACAACAGTATTCTAGAGAATGGATCTTCCCTTCCAATAATTGACATGTGTCCAGTCACGTTCTGTGGCTGAGACTCAGACTGCCGACTTCATGGATATTTGTTCGCTATTATCGTTGGATTATCAAATGAAGGTTGTGTGTGTGCTTGTTATTAAGCGGACCTCAGATTGCCCTCATCTACAACTGGCACTAAATGGCTCGTTGTGTTTATAGAATTGAAACCAAAAGGATAATTGAAAGTAATCCCTCGTCGGTAATAATGACTCAACGGTGCCCTCCTTGTATTAAACGGAGTTAATTGGTTGCGGGTTGCAAGTGGTTGCAATTTATATGGACTGGTCTCACGTGTGCTCACCATTCGCAAGGGATTTTTTTTTTCGGGGTAAGTGTTAGGAGTAATTTCACAGATATGGACTTTGGTTTACCAAAAGTAAATAAGTAATATATATGAGATGGAAAATTTGAGCAATTTCAGTAAAATTTTCATTTGTTTTCAAACCACGTTCGTTGTATTAAGTGCAACGAATATAAAGTCAGTTTTACCGCCAACAACTTCACTACTAAACGTCCCACTATCGAATTCAATCAATTTTAATTGGAACTTTTGGTGCAAAATTCCACTCATGTATTCAGCTAAACTGATGTCCTAATCATCATTGCCATTTGCAATAGTCAAAGAACCTTATTGATGCTATCAAATCAGTCATAAGTTTACCAGTGCAGAATGATTTTCTATCACCCTCTCATTGAAACCAATCATATTAATTATTGTCACTGATTGCAACAAAGCTGCAATTGAGTGCAATAGTGGTTACAAAATGATTTGTGACAAATTTGTCCCACTGTAGGCGACTTAATTAGATGCTTAGCTAGAATTGAAAATGAAATGCATACCTGCATAATTTTTTATTACAAATGATGTGTGCTCTTATTTATTCTGTTGCTATAAAAAAAAAGATGGCGATTGTGGAGATATTTGTTGTTTAGATTATAACTAAACGTCATATAAAAAGCGTGAAGAAAGGCGGAAATAAGGAATCGAGTAAATCAAGTGATGATGAGTATTTGGCTTTAATATTCGCAAGAAGATCTCTTAGCTGATCTGTGTGGAAGAGTTCTTAGATAATTCTCTAAACTCGACGTATCTTGTTATTTTAATCATTTGTTTATAGATTATTTCAAGTATTTTAAGTACGCGAGCTCATTTTTTTGGGAGAGCTTGGATAGGCAATACAGCCAGAAAATCTTGCCCTGAGTACACAACCAGAACAATTAGCCCTACTAACTTCTGGGTAATCGACCAGAAGAAATTATTATGTACTAACATTTCAATTTATTGGATTTCAATATGTAAAAAATATTTTATTCAACGATTGAATAAAAAAATTTTGAATACAAAATTCAGCTGCCGTTCACGATCAAGACCAAAAAAAAAGGGAGAGTGCTACAAAAACCTATTACTCTGTGAAAAGCAAAAATCTAAAGTACAACTAGTGATGACAATCACGTGAAATGAAATTTACAGTGACTTAAAAAATTGCTATTCCAACACAATTTGTTCTGCGAATTACGACCAGAACGTTGGTGGCCGAGCGGGCTGAGGTGCACGTCTGCAGATTTTCTACTCTGTGTACGTGAGTTCGACTCTAGTAAAGTGCGCGGTGATTTATCTGGGTACCAATGATTGAGGCGATTCTGCTGACGAGAATTGTACTTGACAATTGGGATGTTGCACAGTAAAAAAATTTCATGCCAAAAATCAAAAATTGTGACTTACTTGCAACATTTGTCAGGTTAAAATTTCCTATGAAGAAGATGTCCAAATTGACTCATTTCTGAACTTGGTATTTTAATTTTAATAAGATATCTATCTACCAAATTTCAAGTCTCTAGTTTAAAGCGTACTCGAAATAACGGGTGGATGGTCAAGCATACAAATTAATAGACGGACAGACAGACGAACATTTATTAAACGATTTCTTTTTTTCTCCCATTAATGGAAATATAGTTTATTTTTGTGTAACATAAATTTTTTTCTATTCTGTTGTACTCTACTTCTGGGGTATAAAATAAAATGAGAAAATTCATTTTCTTTCAACTTTAATTTTCCTTATTTTGAGAAGAAACAATCCTTCTTAAAACAGCTAAACAAACACCTTTACTACCTTTTTTAATTTATTGTTACTATATTAATAAATTTAGTGTATTAAGATTGCTCATTTTATATGTTTTTATTTGATACCCTAGACGATGAAGTTATAAACAAAGAAAAAAATTTCATTTCTTTGACCCCTCCAAAACACCCCTAAAATTGCGAGTAAAGGATTTTGTACTTCAACTTCTTATTTGAGTCATTACTAGGCATAAACCTGTCAAATTTCAAATTCATACGTCACATATACTGAGAAATATCGATGGTAGTTCAAAAGTACGAACATTTTTCTCCGACTTCCTTCAAGTTTAACCCCTTTTACTCCAGCTTTTTTAAAAACAAAAAAACGGCAAGACGCAGCCTATTTTGAAACGGATAATATTGTTTGAAAGGTAATATTTTGAAATAACTTTTAAAATTGGGTCACAAACTTTAACTCTATATTATATTAATCTAGATTATGTATGTACAGTAGTAACTTAACTCGATTTTGTTGTTTCCAAAATTGCCGGTTGACCTAAATTTTTTTTAAATTACTTCCCGTGGGGTCAGATTGATATTTTTTTATGTTTTTATACTGTGTTTAATTTTTGTTTTAGATAAACAAAATGTCAAGATATTATAAGATAAAATTGGGGACGCGCAGATACAAAGATTGCAATGATAAAGCTATTGAGAATCTATTTGTTTATTTTGTATTTAAAATCACAATCGCAAAGGTCATGGTAATAATCTCACATCAAAACATAAAATTCAGCATAACTTCCGAACAGACTAACAAATTTTTTTATGGCGAGATTCATCCTTGTTGGCATCACTATAAACATTTCTACGAAAGTAATGAGGGGTAATCAAAATAACCCCAAACCAGGTACAAAGTTAATCATGTAGTTTTTACTTTTTTTCTTACAAATGAAGCAAAGTAGAAACTTCGAATTTGTTGCAGCTTGGCAGGAAGTAGTGATGCTTTATTATAGGGTATAACAATTTAATGTGAAATGCAGTAAGTAGGGGAGAGCTACTAATGAAAACTACAAATAGCAGTAGACTGACAATAGACCCCTGCGGCAAACCGCAGAAGAAGAAAAGTAAAATCATGGAATTTTTGCCACGAAGAGAATTTGTTGAAAACCTCCTATATACAAATAAATTAATCGATATCCATGCACAGCGTGAAATTATTAATTATTTCGATTAAGTTATTAGAAAAACTAACACAATATATCGATGAAGGTTTGTCAACAGGCCTGTCTTCACTAAATAATATGTTGTCTGGTTATGTGATTCTTTCTCAACTACTATGAAACGAATAAAGATGCACATGGATGCTATTCGACTGAACCAGAAGTTTTTTTTGTTATTTTAAGACGATTTAAATTTTTCAGACCCTTACTTAAACTCTGCGACCGGCAATTGCCAAATTTTAGCTCTAGACCAACTGATTTAGAATCACCAAAGTATAACTATCATGTACAAGTTATATTATTATTAGTAAACGTCCTATTTACCCATTTGCGGAGATTTATGCGTCAACTAATAATCTAAATGACTCCACTAAAGTGTCCATTATAACTGAGATATTTTCTACTTAACCACATAAAAACAGGATTGATCCAATCTCTTGGAGTCACGGCGGTATTCATTTAATGCCTGCATTAAGAGCATAATTGTAGCTATATACGTGTTTTTTTATACACTAAAGTAGAAACAAATGCTCAGGAGAAATTTCGATTTATTGGACATTCAATATAAGCACAGATTCCCTAGCAAACATCAAATGGTTATGTAGCACGTTTAAAGTCCTATTCTTCCAGAAGGTGTAGTTAAGATTTTTTGTACTATTCAAATTACAACAAAACCAATATAGACAAGTTCGTTTCAAGATACAATTAAGGCTACAATTCTCTAACTGAATTTCCGCAAAAGTAATTACATTACCTTTTCAGAGTGATTACCCCCATTGAGAGCAAAGAAAACCAAAACGCAAGGAGACCCAAAAGTAAGATGTCCTGACCCAAGTGAATAATTTTGGCTCCGGCCACTAATGAACCCTTTAAATTGTTGCCAGTGTTCATCCTATTTCTCTTATTTGTCTGGAAAGGTTTTATTTCAGGAACACTAAATATGGAAGGGGCCTTTCTTTTGACCTAACAATGATGCTTCTTTCTGACTACAGTAAATTTTCTTATTGTGTTCACTGAATCATTGGTCGTGATTTTACGGAATTTCTAAAACTTAGCAATTAAATTAAAGAAATTTATCTGGAGTTCCTCTTTATTGAAGTACCTAAAAATAGGGATAGATACATTGTTAAGTCGTAGTATGCACCTCTACTTTCCTTCAGGTAAAGGGCCTGAAGGTTCATTTAAAGAATTTATTTAATCACAAATTTTCAATAAGATAAAATTAAGTTTTATTTCAAGAACGAAGGGATATATTAGTGAAAATTCCTCAATATAGTTTAACTTTATGAAAAAGGATCGAGCAATAGAAGAATTTGTTTGAAAGAATTGGTGATCGGTACAGATACACGTATTCTCTATTCACTGCAATAATTTCTAGAGAATGATGCGTATTTTGCAATTTTGAAAGTATTTTGAATTTTTCAAGCATGCACAATGGATAAGATAAAATATCCCGTGTTAGATTTGAGGGTATGGATGGATGGTTTGAGAGGCAGTGTTTCAAGGTGTTTTCAGCAATGTCCTTCTCCATAAGATAATTGAAATGTTTCAGATGTATGAAATGAGAGAGAATGCATTCCACACATGTTTAGCAACGGGTCAATTTATGTGGAAATGTTTTAAGGGTGGCCTCCAAATATGGCGCCATTAATTCTGGTAGAGCATTGTAGTTGATTTTGGAATTAAGTAATAGTGCGGTTCGGGGAACAGGATATTCAGTGTTGTAGATTAACCAATCTTTGGTTTTTAGACCGTTAATCTGGCTATTAAGAATCCAAGTTTCTTGCATAAAAGCTACAGAAAGCCTCTTCTTAATCAACTTTTTGCCAGATATAGCCAAGTTTATTTGGACGCAGGATACATTCGGGTCTAACGTCCAATCTTGGGAACTTGTTTGTTCGTTATTTTTGCCTAGCAACTCGTCCTTCTGTCTTTTTTATTTCGCACTTGGTGGTTGATGGCCTCTTCCTTGCGGTGCCCGTGGACCATCACTTTCGCACTTATTGTCGGGTTCTAAAGTGGTCAAGAACCCAACGAGTTTGGACTCCTCAACCCCATATTTTCTTTTGACAGACTATCTATCGGCCTAAATTTTATTTTGTTGAAAAGTAAGCTCAAATGAAGTTCTATTCCCTTTAGTTTTCGCGTCGAGAGGAGGTATATCGAAAGAATCAAACTACAGCCTTGGTCTTTGTCTTTGGAGTGAGGAATTTTGTTATCCTCTACCACCTTCAAATCAGCTCCCTCCTATGGCTTGATTTCACCCACTGTCGTCAGTGGGTTAAGTAACTCCACGGTATCCTAAGTCTTGACAATTGAAATTTAACCACACCGGTCTGAAAATACAACCTAGGAATTTTGGCCTAACAATCCAATATCTTCTTCGCAATTGTTTCTTTTATATAGCTTCTAGTTATTTAGAAGTCAACAACTTCTTAGGGAAATTGCCTGTCAGCATACCCATCCTGATACCCTTGAGGGCATCTAAAGTATGGTCACGCACACTGACGAGTAGACTCCAACCTAACCAAGCAGCCCTCGGTATATGCTGTTTCACCTTGGCTTGGGGATGTCTGATGTCGGATCTCTGTTCAGTTATTTGAGGCTGCCCTAATAGCTTCCGATCGTACAGCATTTTCCCACTGCCCACCGCCTCTGGACTCTGGACCCGCTTGGTAGCTGAGTAAATTTCCGTCTTCTTATGCTACCATGCGACAAGAAAGAAGTCCGCTCAATTGCAGATTTAGCGTTAGAATTACCAACGCAGTGGTTTTGAGTGGTATCCTCTTTTTCAGCTGCATTATGCAGCGTATTATTTCTGTCTCTGTTTTAAGTAGCTCCGTAGTTATAGTTTGGAGCTTACCTGCATCAAGATTTATATTCGCTTAGATGAGCAATAAGTTGACTTCTTTAGAATTACGGTTCAATGTTAACAATTCCAGCAACACCGCATCTCAATTTGGTATACCTGACAGATATACTGTCTAGTTGAGTCAGGAAAGGTATGAAGTGCAATTGCTCTCAATGATGTCGTTTGCTTCCCTGTTAAATTGAAATACCTAAGCCCGAAATTGTTGAAATGCGGAGCAAAACCATGAAAGAACCCTGTTAACTACAAATTTAATTATAAATTTAATTTCATTGAAATTTCCATGCTTTGTGAATAATTAATTGCACGATTTCAATAAAGGAATGCGAACTGAAAATGTTATCTAACACGGATTTGTTAATTGAAGTAAATAAAATTTCACACTGTGAATCAAAGGTGTGTTCCATTGTGCGTTTGAAGCCGTAAAATTAATCACGCAAAGCAGAGGTCCAACAATTTAGTGTGCTACTAAGGGTCGAAAAAATGAAAATCATTTATTTTCCCATCTGCTTGAGAATTACTAATTGGCGTCTTCTGATGCAAAGAAAAATTTCTCTTACTTATTGAATTGTTTTTGCTCCACTACACTGGGTTTAAATTTATCTTAGAAACGGACATGGAGAATCCAGTGGGCCTGCCTCTTAATACCCAACGATCCAATAATTTCGCTCCAGTTAATTCACTTAAATAATGGAATCAAGTGCGCTATTAGAGCAAATGACCCTTGAAGTGCTTATCCAAACAATAAAATCTCCTCCGTTACATAAATGAAAGTAGCTGAGTTGCAGAATACAGCGATATCATTTTCACTTAACTCCAGCAAAGGATTAGCGTTTTCGTCCCGAAAAGTTTGAGCTTGTGATTAATGGTATCAGGCAAGAACTCGGTTTCTCCATTTTCCAATTTAATCATCCACTTATCAAATTAAACTGCTAGTCAAATGAGCAGATAAAAAGTCGGTCGCCTGCCGATGTCGGGGTTTCCTTACAGCATGTTGGTTGTGGGTTTTGCTACGATCTTTCCTCGTGATACGCCTATAGTGCCGTCCCTGCGGGGTCTTTGTGTATAGTTGAGTCTATACCATACGCCCGTCACCACGGAGATTATTCAGAACTTTCCCTCTAGGAGTGATTTATTTTCGACGAGTTGATTAAAACTTTCTGAAGACAAAGAGCATAAGAAAAAGTTTCTGCTCGGGTTCAGAAAATAAAGTTTAAACGACGAATTGAGGAAAGCTAACAGAAGTTAAGCAAAATTCAGGAACTGAGTGCAAAATAAACGAATTAAAATTTCAAATTATCTGAACAAACAGGTTAAACTGCTTCCTGGGTTCATATCCTTTCTTCAGATGAAAAAGGATTCTTGGGTTGAAATTAGATTTTCTGGTACCCAATAGTCGGCCAATAAGCCCCGAAAGCTTCCCTTCGGCTTATCTCTGGCAAATAAGTACCCCACTCATGTACTTCCGATGTACGATGCATGAATAAAGTATGATAAGACCTTTTTTTCCTAATGTATGTATATCCCAACATGAAGGCAATAACCGAAGGCGATTTCCAACTCAAAGTTATTGTTGCAAACTGTTTCTGTGGTCCTGGGAACACTTCAGGACCTCGGGGGTAATCAATAATAACGAAACGATAAAAAGATAAAATATCTGGAAGAAGAATCCGAATTATGTAAGAGGGATGTACATATCTGCGATGCGCTGGGTGTCCACTTATCCTCGTGGAAAGGAATCGACCAAAAACAATAACGCAATATTTTTGATGTCCAGAAGCATTTCTCTTGTTTTGGATAGCAGTCATTAATGAGATGTCAGAAATGTGGGAAATTTATGTTCGTCTCAACTTTGTTTTGATCTTCCGGCTGAAAAAATTGCCAATAATATGAAAAAATAGGATACGGATTAAAAGGCAACCTAATTAAATTTTTTCTGGAGGGGAACCGACATTTATTGAAATAAAATAGAAAATAATAGGAGTAAAATTTATCAGATAAACCGTATTATTCTGCGAGTAAGTCACCAAATTCATTTGATTCATTTGAGGATTTAACTGACTAACTTCAATATCTTGAAAAGTTTTGAAAAAAAAATGAGAATCTTTTGCAAACTATGAACATTGATTTCATTTCCCAAATTATTTGTCTGAACTTAATTTATTAATATTTACCTTGCAGCCTAGTAAATACTCCAGCAGTGGCGCATTTGAACCCATATAAGGTATTCCAATCAGATCCAGTCAAAATATATATCAGTTCTGTTGTTAACACTTTTTCTTTTCCCAAATATTGCACATAAAACTTAGAAACTTAGTTTTTGTTATGGACACGCTTTTAAACCTAGTAAACCTCTAACTTTAAAAATTTAGTTGATTCTATGCAAACTATTGTTATCAGGGAAGCAACTATCACAAGACAGAGTACACAGAGTGCAGCCCCTTTCGACATCTTCAAGTGGTTTATTGATATACCATTTTCTCAAGCTATCGATTATATATATATTCAAAATTGTTGCCTTTCCAGGGGTCGACACTTTTTGGTAGAATTTCAGACTAAAATCTCTTAACGCTTAAAGATATTTTATCGAATGTAATTGCCATCGTTTGCTATAATTTTTTCCCAATTTTTTGAAAACTTGTGTTCAGGTTTTGATGCGATCCATTCACTGAGCCATTTTTTGATTTCTTCGAGATTGGTAAAGTGCCGGTCAGCAAGTGCGTGTGCCATCAATAGAAACAAGTCGCAATCTCAAGTCTGGTAAATACGGCGGATGGGGTGAGGATAACACTTCCCACTCAAGTGCTCTAGACGTATCTTGGATTGATTTTGTAGCATGCGGTCTAGCATCATCATGCAGTAAAATCACCATACCATGTCTTCTGACCTATTCTGGTTGTTTTTCGATCAATACATGCTTAAAACTGATTAATTGTTGTCGATAGCGATCAAGAGTAACCGTTTCGCCAGGTTTCAACAATTCATCATATACCACACCTTTCTGATCACACCAAACACACAGCAAACCCTTCTTTCCATGAATATTGCGTTTTGCTGTCCATGTTTATGGGTGACCTGGATCTACCCATGATTTTTTCCGTTTAGGGTTATCGAAATAAATCAATTTTTCATCGTCACTAACAACTCGATCCAGAAATGACTTCCTGTTGAATCGTTGAGGCAACATTTTTGCAAGTTGTTTTTCGATATTCCATGCTTTTTTTCGTTTAACTCATGTGGAACGCATTTTTCTTCCTTTTCAATCTTGCTCATTGTTTGTGAACGTTCAGCAACAATTGATTAACTAACATTCAATGCTTTTGTTAATTCTTTCTACATTTGCGTATCGTCTTCATCCAACAATGCTTGCAATTCAATGTCTTCAAAATTTTCCGGTGGTATTAGCATTAAAATCCCGCATAAAGAATTATATAAGTGGATATCATACTTCGAAGTGCTCAAGGAAAAAATCCTCCTATTAAATTACTACAAGTTGTTACTTAAATTTGTGCGTACAGTAGTAAACGTTTTTGTAAGTTTTTAAGTTCAAATTCGAAGTAGCGTGAATGATTCAAAATTTAAGTAATTATAAGACATGCACAGACAATTGAGAGTACCCATCAGGGTTGAAAAAAACTCAAATTAAGAGTGGATTTCAATTTTGAGTGTGCTTTCAGACAAGTCTGCTTAAGATTGGAGTCCGCTCAAATTTGAATCCGATCAAAATTTCAGTCCGCTCAAGGTGGAGTCCGATCAGCATTTGAGTTGGATCAAATTTGAGTCGGACCAAAATTTGAGTCCGCTCTGATTTGAATCCACTCAAGTTTTTAAACTTCTTTGTTTTGAGCCCGTTCAGTTTTGAGTTCTCTCTAAGTTTAAATTTGAGCGGATTCAAATCTGAAACGAACTCGCTTTTGAGCAGAGTCAAGCAGCGACAGTGTTCTGAGTGCGCCCATAGTGTGAGCTGATCAAAAAATCAGGCGATCAATGAGTCGATTTTTACTTTTAAGTCCGCTCATTGACAACCTTGGTGTCGATTTGTTGAATGATAGATTTTGGTTGCAATCTCCTTTATTCATTTTTCAAGTTGTGTATTTATAAAAAAATTTACAATGACAATTTACTTAGCCAAAAAATTTGGTATATCAAGAAATAAAAGTTGCAATAAATTTAATGAGGATACTGAGGCGGCGGAGCACATTGCATGCGACTGACCGGTTTCGGCGAGGATAGGAGGATCGATGGCACATGGTACATGGGAATGATGAGACAGTTAACCTATAAAGAAATGTTCAAAATATCAAGAGAAGCCGACGTTAGGGAACTGCTTAGGAACACTCCGACTAGGGTCATCTAAGACGACTCTTGGTAGAGGGATGAGAATGCATCCGGAGGCAGAGATACCTCATTTCACAACCATAAGCAACTTTTCTGTAATATGACGAAGGCTTCAGCTCAATTCATTTCATTTTCCTTAAATTTTAATATTTTCCCTAAATGAGTTGAAGGCAGAGAACGTCCAAAAATTATATGGGTACGGATTCACGAATTTATGCTTAAGCTGAATTTTTTAGAACACTTGCGAATGAAAGGTCCTAATTTTTCCTCAACCACCCTGTGTACTTGAACCGAAATGCTTACCATGCAAACTAAGTAAACAAAAATTTCAGCAGAAAAATTTAAGCTGTGTTTTGTAATTGAAGTACAGTAGCTTGCATTCTATTTAACTGGAGGTAGGGAAGGTATTTTCCCTTAAGAAAAATAAGAGCCTTCATTGCAGCAATTGAGCCTTAAAATAAAAGAAAAGAATCACAGCAACTTTTCACTGTGCGCTAATTAAACTAATTGCATCTGCTCTCCTTGTTTTCATGAATCCGAAGCTCTAAACTGCATTTAAATTGTAGACATAATTCTGTAGAATCAGCCCATTTATCTGAAAGCGTAACTCCCTGCCGGCCAAACTAAAACGGAACAGGGGATGGAAATAATTTTATTATGGTTATTGCACTAGTTCCGTGCATTTGCCCAAATTCACAATGCTGTGCTAGCTGCTTATTCCTGAAAATCGCATTTATTTCTGCAACTTGTTGGAAATGGACTGGTAGAAATGCTGTAACCAAATACGCTAGCGGAGAGAACACAACCGTACTCCTTAGGAGTCCCAATTTAGCCCAACAATCCTTGCAATTTTGACCTTAAATTCTTCTACAAGTGGATCGATTTTCTTACAATGAACCCACAGAATTGGAGGACTGAAGCAATTGTTGCAGAGCTACCTAGCTCAAACGTCTATAGTATATTTGTTTGTTTGCATACTATAGGATGACTTAGCTTGGATACGTTTAGCTTGCACTATTGTCCGTTCAAAAGCAAAATACTAAAAAGAAAAATAATATAAAAACGAAAAGGCTCAGAACTGGAGAAAAATATTTATCCTGCAGGCATTTTGTTGTGCTTTTCCTTCCTGGTGGACCTGAAATACCTACACTGGCTTCCTTACAATTCCCTCTGTTCTTTATTTGCTTCTATTGTTCAGAATATGAGGTAAAATAAATAACGGCAAAAAGAAGAATAAAAGGAAGTGTAAGAGTACAGTTAGAATTCACATGTTATGCTCTCTTCGGAAAAACCGTAGCGGGGGGCGGTCAGTGCACCTGAAACGGAATTGCTTTCCACTTTCAGCCCGGTAAGCTTTTCACGGTTAATGGCTCTTTCACGGGTGAAGACCTGGCATGTCCTGCCTAAAGGCACCCATGATTGAAAATATTAAAGTCGAGGAAATTTTAAGTTAACACCAAGACGGAGCGCCACGTTTGCCCTCTCGTAGATTCATTAAACTTATGACCCTATTCCAGCATTGCCAATTGAGGATAAGTGAATTTCCTCCCGATTCACTTGGATGGCGCAGGCAATGGAGGCTCCCATTCATCAAGTCTTGTAAGTGTTGCTGATGGCATTGTAAAAATGGATGTTTCACGGGAACAGGAGCACATCACACACTGCCGGAACCAGTGAGAGTGGGGCAATGCAGTGCACTGCATCTCCTTGTTTGTACTTGTCTTCAATAAGGAGCGTTCGTTAATAGACGGTGCATCTGTTAAGGCTTTTAACGAGTGAGGACGCATTGAAAACTTTGTGCTTGTGAAGGTTTAATTCCAGTAGCAGAGCACGTTTGAATTGTGTAGATTTTCTGTCGTCAGCAGAGTTAATAAAGGGCGCAGGAGCTTGTAATTTTGAGTAAGCAAAACATCAATTACGCTGAATGGATTAAGACCCAAAACCTTGTTTTAAGTGTAGATTGCTTTTGTGTCCATCGATCTTATCTAGGTTAATCCCAGATATACACCCACGTGTGATTGGTAGGGGAAATTCCATAAATTTCATATGAGCACGTTGCTTTTGCTGCTATTAACCATTGTGGATGGTATGAATGGAGATGATGTACCTTATTAGGTGTTTTTATTCATTATTGACACAATTAAATAAAATCTTAATTTTCTTCTGAGAGACGTATCAGAGAAGTATTAAAATCTGCAAAATAGATCTGCCGAATTTTAAATAAAGGACATAGGTTAAAATTTTAAAATATTATTATTAGATTGATGTGCTATATAATTTCCATTACTGGACAGAATGATTTCCTACCGCTTTGAAAATCTATTCATGTCCAGTGCCTAAATCTTTATTCCTTGATGCAAAATATCTTGCATTGCATGACCAATGAAGGTTTTGCTTTTTAAAAAATTGTTCAGTGAATGGAAGGGAATAAGTACTAATTCAGTCAAATATCTAACATAACTTGGTAGTTCGCAACTCAACTCACGTATTCAGAGTATTACCTGCTACATACCACATTATGTTCCATATTATGTTATATGCTATATATATACATATGGTCAAATTCAAATTCAAATTCAAATTCATTTATTTGTAACGACTACACTAGTAAGATTACATCTTATAGGTTAGTGCAGGAATGAATGAAAAAAAGGGAAGGAAAGAAAAGAAAACTAAAATAAAAACTAAAATCCAAAACATTATGATCTAAAAA
>QYTT01092879.1:40054-56628 GCA_006980735.1 Dasypogon diadema
ACGCTCTTCCGATCTTTAGAGCAAAAAGAGTGTTTTCGAGAATTTACGTTCAAGCGACTGTAGCGCCGCCGTGGTACAACCTGGAACTAAACTCACTGAAGAAGAATTACTCTACTCGTCATCCCCTTTCCAACGATATTACCCTCGACCCCCTCGGATCAAAAATACATAAAAGCGCCTCTAGCGACGAATTTTTGTACTAAAGGTATAAGATTTTCGAATTATTCTATCGAATTATCGACTATTACCTTTCCAATGACACCTCAACCATCCCTCTTCCATTTCTAGAAGTACCTTAGAATTTTGATTAACTCTAAGGGAGTGACACTTAGTCAGTGACACTTTAGCTATTTTAAAAAGTCCATAACTTCGAATCTATTAAAGCTACAGTTATGAAATTTGGTATTCGAACTAACAGCAGTCATGGTATTATGTATGTGAAGTTTGATTCGATTTCGTGTGACAAATAGTTAGATACAGGGTGGTCAAAAGTAGCTCGAAGCGGTTCGGGTAAATAGTGTACGGTGTACGTGCGGCCTCTTGCTGGAACTTGGCCTGCGCACTGCCGTGCGCTTAGATTAAATTAAAGGCAACTTTTACAGGATATGAGGAAAATTATAATTTTCGCTGAAACAAATAATTTAGTTGATAAAATTAAAGAAATATTAAGATTTGCCATCGAGGAAAAAAAGTATTCCCAACAAAGAAAGAAGCTATAATTGGTTTAGATCAATTATGTTTTACCCTAGACGTAGGGAAGAAAAGAAAATAATGCATTTGTAATTAATTGTTCGCGGCTACTTATTCTTACATATTTGCAGGCAGTCCTACTATCTGCAACTTGCTTTAATTACTTTATTTGATCTGAAGTGACTCCTGTAGATCGCGTAGGCCCATAAGTGAATCACACACTCGATCGTAAAACTTTAGGTTCTCTTAATTTTCGGTGTGAAAAATCGGGCACCACATTAAAAAAATGAAGTTGACCTGTAAGTGACCTTTAAATTTGACCCTGAGTCAAATCTCATTCTTTTCCCTCCAACATTTTTCGGCTGAATTCTGCTAGCGTAGATGCTGTTTGTAAGAAGAATAAGCAGCGAAAAATTTGACAACTGCTGTTATGTGTATGCCAGGAGGCATAAATATTTTGGTAAGTGTTATTATTGTGTTTTATGTTAGTAAAATTTTAAATTTAGAAAACAGATTCCAAATTCGAAATCAGCGACATGGAAAAGCTGTATATACGATTGTTCATGGCGACCGCACAAAATTTTAAAAACAGTTTACATTCCTCACTTTCATATGGCAGCCCTCTGAAAGGTTTGCCCGATTTGGTTCATTTTCTGCTAGAATATTTAAGTCTTATTAAAGTACTTTTTTGCCGAATTTTATCCATCTACTTCGAAGTGTTCTCATTTTATCGATTTTTTATTTGATATAGCTGGAGGTTTCATATGGCAACCCAATGAAGAAGTTGTCCAAATTGGCTAATTTACGAACTTGATCTTTCAAGTTTAATAAGGTATCTGTGTACGAAATTTCAAATTTCTACCTTAAGGCGTTTTTGAAATAATGCGTGAACGAACAGATGGACATCTATTAAACGAATAATGACAATGTAGTTTATTTCTGTGTATCACGACTTAAACTTTTTGCTAGATGCTTTTGTGAGGCAGAGGTGAATACTTATACTTTTTTTTGGTGGAGGGGGGAATGCATTACGCACCCTAGGGGGAGTAGCCACTATGTGCCGAACTCCTCACAAATCCCGGGTCTACCGGCTACCCTGTCTCCAGGCCATCACCCCGGAACCATCTTTAGACATTACTTATATTTTAACAAATTATAAATTACTATTAAATGTATATGTACTTAAAAATATAAAATATGTTCCCTACCAAAAGTAGCAATAATAGTAAGAATAATACAAGGAGTCTTCAGGTTTGTAACAAAATTAGACTTATTAATTCACTAAGCAAACATAACCACTCATTTGCCTATGCATGTACAGCAATAACTAAAAGTCGAAAATATGGTTAGCTTTGGTAAGCATTTGCCGTGCAAGGACACTTTATGTTCGGAATTACAAAAATGAGTGTCATATTCACAGATTTTCAGCTAGTGGGAAATTAAAACGTTATAAAGGAAGTGTTACAAACGCTGGATTGTATAAGAAAATTAGTAATAAACTGTGAACTTGCAGAATATGGAAAATAGGTAAATGAATTAATTATTAATAAACAAAAGTAAAAATTTCAGCATAGATTCCTTCTCAAAACGCTTGAATTCTTTTAGGTACCATTCTAAGAATTTGGGTTCGATTCCCGATTGCGTTTGTCTGAGGTTTTAATTTCACTAGTTTTATAGTTTTACACATTTTTTTCCTTGTCATTAACATGTTTGGCAGGTTCCTGAGACTCAGACCTTATAGAAAATAACTCTTTTCTCTTAGTCTTCATAAAAGAACAAATCTATAAACAGCAGCCAGTCTGATGGAATTTCTCTTATTTTGTAAAGAATTAAATTCTTGTTCGATATTCGGTTTTAATCACTTTGAAAATTTGCTCCGACAATCCTGTTTATTCCATAATATTTTGACAAAGATTCAGGGGATTTAACTGAGGCTTTTATCTAAATTAATTAAAGGATTTTCTATTAAATCAATCGAAAAAGGATAATCAAGCCGTAAACATTCGATTCGTATGATTTAAAAATCAATAGAAATTTGGATAAATCCACCACTATTACTGATTGCAAGTACTGGAAGAGAGTACTTTTCTCAAATTACGAGGATTAAAAGAAGAGTGAGGTGAGTCGGACAGGAAAATATTATGCTACCAATTTATGCCTCGATAAAGAAAAACACGTAATGAAAATTTCTTTAAAGTATCACCGCAGAATAGGGATTAAATTAAACTAGATGGCAAGGGTTGATTCTGCAGAATACAAATTCTACTCACACTGTGAATGTTAGATGTTATGAGTACATAAAAGTTACTTGCCAATTTTCGAAATGTGCGCGTAACGAATTGAGGAATATTGAGACAATCTGACTTCAATGGTGCTCATTTTATTATGTGCTTTACTGATTCAAATGTACATTAGAGGCCTCCAGAGAACGTATTTGTATTCTTTAGAAATAAATGATTATAAATTGGAGACGCTTCCTTTCCTGAATTGGGAAAGGATTCGAGCGACATGGGAACTTTTAAAACACAGGCCGACTCTTAAAGCTCTGAGCTTAATAGTCCTTTCCTGAGTTTCATCCCTAGGCTTTTACATTGCTTTCGACAAATTTTCATGAAATCATGTCACCACTTTTCTAGGCTAAACAAATTGTATCAATTTGTAACAAAACCTCATAAATATTCCACCAAGGCGACCTTTTCCGATAACAGCATACGTCATCTTATCTTCAACTATGTATATAGCAGCCATAGGTAAATGTCTCATAAGTGCTACACTCCAACAAATGTTTGCCGGTTAAGGTATACATCTCTGGTCCATCTCTGAACACATGCTCGCTATAATCACATAACACCTAATTCTAGCATTTTATATATTTTATAAGCCATTTCCTTGGTGGGTTAAAAATCGATTGAAATTGGTGAACGTTCGCTTTTTCAATTTACTCCACCTGAGAAAGTTTCTTCTAGGATCGAATTTCCAGCATCCTGACCTCAGCCTTCACTTCCACTCCTTGTTATAGAAATGTTATCCATTATCAGAAAATGAAAGTGGAGACTTTTGGCAAATTTCATCAATTTGCAATCGAAGGCAGATGGAAATTTGTACAAAAGGGTTTGAATTGGAATATCTTAGAAGGAGCGTTTTCAAACGCTTTATTTCCATTCTACCTCCATTTTGTTTGGGATAAAAATTTATTTCGACTTTAAAATTTGGTATACGAATTGGAACCTTTTAATGTTGTTAATTTGCGTTGCGTCTTCGATATCGGGTCCTTACATACCATTCTTCATTTTAGTGGATTTAATACCTTCTCAGCAAGGAAAGTATTTTGTTTACAAAAATTTCATGTGTACGTCACCGCACTGCTATGCTATGTCTTCGAACATATGTAAGAAAATTTTATAGAAAGCTTAGGTGGAATGGATTTGCAGAAGAAAACCCAGGTGTTTTAGTATTTTAATCACCTCAAATTAAACACAAGCCACATATACGAGGGGAGGTCAAAAAATTCGCGGAATGTTGGGGTAGACGGGGGGCGAGATTGCTCATCCAGATAGGCGCTAATTGAGTGACTCACTGTTAGTATATATACCAAGCCCCAGCCTAATCGGGTCATTAGCTTTTGAGTTATCAACGAGCAAACAAGTCAATTGGGGAGAAACTAGCCACTGTGGAGTAAATTAAATATGGCGCCGTCATAAAGTCCCTAACAAAACAAGGAAAGACACCTCAAACAATTCCTCAAGAGATGTTAGTTGTTTATGGAGACTCCGCTCCTGGTAAAACTGTGATCTATAAATGCCACAGCCTTTTCAAGCAAGGGAGGGACTCAATTGAAGACGACCCTCGTCGACCTGGACGTCCGATTGAGGCTACCGCGCTAGAAATCATCGAAATAGTAGAAAAACTTGTATTGAAAGATGGCCGATTAAAGAAGAAACAGCTTGCAGCATTGGTTGGAGTATCAGAAACAACCATTATAAATATTCTACATCAACATCTTGGGATGACTAAAGTCTGTCCAAAATGGGTCCCAAGAATGCTAACGCCACCTCAAAAACGCGAGCGTGTCGAATGTTCTGGTGAGTTTTCGGACCGCTTTGGAAAGCAAAATGAGGAAATTATGGCCCGAATTGTAACTGGCGATGAAACTTGGGTTCACCATTATGAACCTGAGTCAAAGCAAGAGTCGATGCAGTGGCATAAAAAAGGCACACCACCACCCAAAAACACATAAAGTATCTCAATCGGTTGGAAAGATCATGACGACCATCTTTTGGGATACAGAAGGTATCCTTTTGATTGATTATAAGAAACGTGGCATCTCTATAACGGGAGTATACTACGCTTCCTTGCTAGATCAATTAAAAGAAGCTATTAAAGAAAAGAGACGAGGAAAATTAACAAAAGGTGTGCTCCTTTTGCACGACAACGCGCAATGAATTGATATTAAGGGCCTATTACAATCCAAGGGTTCGTCTTATTAGAACAGTTAATGACGTCAGACGTCTTGGACATGGAGCTTGGCTAGTTTGTATAACACTTCGTCAAGGAAACGATTCACTTGACTTCACGGAAGTTATTTTCGCTGATTCTTGAAGGTAAAAACTTTGAGAAAGAATAACTTCTTAATGTAACGACATATTAAAAAACTCTTAAAAAGAAAAAGTGAATGCATTGCAAGTTTTGGGACAGTTAACTTGGCAAGTTGCGTATAAACCTTCTGGCAATTTGTTCATCTAGTTAAAAATTTCTCGGCACATATCCATCAAAGAATGTTAAAACGAGAAATTCTAGGGAAATTTAGCCATGCGTACTCAAACCAATCCGCATTACTGGCACGAGTTCTTCCCCGGACATAGATGAATTTGCTTTCTCCGTATTTAACTAAAGTTAAGATCCTTATTATCCTTCCCTAACAGAAACCTCCTAAAACACATCAAAGTCAGCAAAATTTTTACAAATACTTTTGTGTATTTCTTCGACATTAATTCACTTAGAGTCTGTTAACGTAGAGAAAAAAAAAGTGAAGGGTCTTGTCGAGAACGAAAATAAAATTCTGAGGGTATCCTAATCTACCAACATTATGTTCTGGATACTTAGGACTTAGCCCTAGGCAGTGGGCTTTCCCAACTAAAAATCATTATATAGGATGATTACTTTATCAGGTACACACATTTAGAGGTATTTATAACGGAAAAAATCAAATTACAAATCTGTCGCCCTACCGGAAGTTGAGTCGCTTCCTTTTGCTTTTTGTTTTGTCTTTGTCAGTTCAGGACGAACATAAAGCTAATTTTTTCCGAAATTGATTTTTCCCAAACAATGAAATGGATTTGATGTATTTTTTGTTAAAAGAGCTCTTCTGGTTAGGGCCCTCCATATTTTTCCTCCCACTAGTGATGGACTAGGCTTTTGGGTTAAAATCCCTAACTTTGGAGAGAGTCCTGAATTAAGTTACGAAATCCTAAATAATTGATGGTCGACAAAAGTTTGTTAATAAGAAGATTCCAGGAAAGAAAAGGATAAAAGAGGACGACCATCCTAGGATTCCTTAGCAATTTCAGAACTTCGCAGTTCGCCAGTTACAGGGTGTATAGCACAGAAATCTCAACTAACAAGTCAATGTCGCCATTCTGTCCCACCCTTCAGCCATTCCATTCCACGGATATAAATTAATTTAGGTCGCGTACCAATCCGCAACCTAATGCTGTAAATGGTTTCCTCCCTAAAACAATATTTTAAATTTGTCATGACAAATTTATCTCTTGAAAATGACTTATTGCCCCAGAGTGGCCGTATTCAGCTATGTGCCTTTTATTTGAGTGATAGTGACAATAAAAAAGTGCGGAATAAAAAGAGGCGTCGGCTTTCAGATATCTTTCTGTGTTCCACTGAAATAAAAAAAGGGATGTGAGTGACGTAATTTGCAACTATTGCTTGGCAGATTTAACCAGCAGAGTCACTTAAAATGGGGGTTGTTGGAGAAAATTGGATTTCGGAGAAATATCTTTGCACGAACAGTAATAGCAAAGTTTAGCTGGCGCTTCAGTATTAAAATACTTGCTGGGATGTATTACACAATACTTTACATTTTTGTATATACAACAAAATTTGAGGAAAGTACTTGTCGGCCTAAAAATTTTGCAAAATCTTTGAATTAAAATCTCACTGTGAAAAACCCAAAAGTTTCATAATTTCTGGGGGTATTACTGCAAAGGTTAGATAGGTTTACTACATTTGTGCATTTAGACTACCGAACACATATTTCAATCCCGTGATTAGGTAATGGGTTTAGAAATTACAGCCGCTTCCGTGTCTGTATCTCTTCAGACTCTTTGGATGCGAATACAATCCCGCCAGTTAAGGACATTCGGAACACAATATATTGTATACTGTATACGGTATATTATAGTTATTCAATCTCAACATTTTATGAAGCATTTGCCTAACATTTTGTTAGAGCTTCAGAAATTACTTATAATCCATGATACCCATTATATATATATTACTTTACCAGGATTCAGGAATTATACTCCATACTCGCTCTATGTAATTTGGATTTGGATTCGGGCCACAGAAATAAATCACCTGGCGAAAGTGTATCATTGAAATCTCCAACTCCAAAGTAGCACAAATTTTACGCATGCTTCGTACTTTCTCTGTCGCCCTCAAATTTCTACTTTACGACAGTATATAAAAGGTACTTGGCGATATAAAAATATAGTCTGCTTTGCATAATGAAGGTAACGCGAAAATTTGAACTGGAATAGTGTTTTCATAAAATGTGCAAAAATTGTAGACTTTTTTTTAGGTATATTGACGGAAATAAGCAAATAAATATTTCTAGGTCATTGCTATTGTCGGTGAATGAACCATTTTTTCCTAAAGATGAAGACCACGCAGGGAAGAGGGTGAACACCTTAGATTGATATTTCTTCCTGGCAATTGTTGTTGGTTCGATTTTAACGCCTTAGAGGCCTATAGGAACTATTGAAAATCCCTTCACCAATGTAAAAATAAAAATGCTTCACTTTTCCAGATTCTCACCAAGTTCATTTTGTTATGATAAAATATAGGACAAATATGCATCTTTCCCTTGTAAATAAAGTAGATGAATCCCAATCGGAAACTGATTTTTGTAAATCAGTTACCAGTCTTGATGCCTTAGATGAGTTACTTTTTCTTGGGAACAAATTAAAGCAGGAACTATACAGAAAAGAACAATTTTTTAAGCGTTCTGGCTTTCAAATTTCTCATGAAGACATCGGAGAATCTACGACTAATTGTTTTTCACAGAATGTTCAGGAGGGCACTTATTGCCACCGGAAAAAGCCTTTGAAACAGATAAAGGCATTATTGTGTATGAAGTCTTTCTTAATAATACCGACAGGATTATGGAAGAAGTCCTCAAAGTGGTGTCTGATAAAAATTTAAAAACAGATCTGAATTTGAAAGCGAAGAAGAATTAACCTTCAGCAGTCATCCTTAATATTGTGCAAATTACCCTGTGACATCCAAACGAACTCTTAAGGTATGTTTCAGAAAATCAGTCGGATTTAGTCTCCAATCTGTTTAACCTTAAAACAAAAGTTGAGCAAACTTAAAAATGATGAATGTATATGTATATTTTTAATAATTGTTGTAATTCTTTTTTCGTTGGGCTTTGATTTTTATTGTGTTAATAAAAAAAAATTTATTTGAATAAAAATTACTGAAATGCCGATGTTTCGTTTTCTTTACGGACATACACATATATACGTAGATATGTGGCCCTCATATCCTGCAGCGCGCCTTTGACAGAAATGAAACGAATCGGGAATTTCCTGCAATGAAAACAGACTTTTCAAAAAATTCTAGGCACTTCTTGAAATAAAACATTACACTATGTGATGCCAACATATTATATTTATAGAAAAATTGTCATCCTTTTTTAATTTGGAGACTTCTGTAAAATGGTCAAAATATTACAAAACACCGGTGGCTAACCTACGCAGGTTTCACTGCAATAAACAGTTAACCACTTGCTACTGAAGGTTTCAAGTAATTTTTTTTATTTATATAAGCACTTTATTTAAATAAATATTAATTGTCAGGATTCAAAAATATCGCCTTATACATAAACATATAAAAAATACAATATATACACAAAACAATGCACACAAAGAGCAACACATATAAAATGACTCAAAGAATAGAAAAAAATGGCACGAAACCTAATGAAAATGTAAAATAAAAAAGAACATCAAAAGTACATATACAGGGTGTCCAAAAAAGTAGTGATAATCGGAAGCCTGGAGGTAGAGCGTCCCTCGGGGAACCCAAATCACCCTCATGTATGTTCTAGGATTTTTTTTAGTTTTCGCGTTATTACAAATTTTCGAAATTTTTCGCTAATTACGTGTTGTAAGGGATTTTTGGTCATAGCGATCGAAGTAAGTGAGATAGGCACTTGATTTTTTTTCTCGAAATAGCTTAACAGTGCACCTGTTGTATTTAAAAACATTTATTTCAGTACACTTCACCATTGTCTCAAAAAATAATGTTGAATTTTTTCTTTTACCAAAACAAAAACTAACTTGAATGTTCTTTCGCAATTTTAAGAAAAAAGTTCCATAATTTTTGTTTTAGAAACTAGTTCAAAAATTTCCCCAGTTCATCAACTTTTTTTTGGTGCAAATTTTATCAAGTTATCTCAGCTATGATGCTTTAAATTTCAATTCAGATTGTACTTAGTGTAAAATTTAACAACTTTAATTGTGAAGTAAAAATAAGTAAAAGTGAAAATTAAATAAAAAATAAAAATGAAAATTGGATTTAAGTGATCGAGAGAGTACATAACGCCTACATGGAAGGTCGTAACCCTGGAACCAGGCCTGGCCGATCGCCTGTAATGAGCGACCCTGAGATAGTGGATGCACCTCCAAACGAGTCCACTAATATCATAATATGAAATATAATAACATAATATAAAAATAAATAAAATAATGAAATTAATGATAATTAATTCTCGTCAATTTCTATGGAAAGCAATAATTTTTCCAGAAATTTATCGAAAATTGGTATGTTGGGACCCATCCCCCGATTTTCGCCTCTCATTACTGCTAGGTTAGGGCGGAATATCCTTAGGAATAAGGATTCTTTCAAGTATTATTAATGCCCGGGCCGATTTAATGTACAGCTTCAAACTCTCCCTAATAATAAGACCGCAAAATAAACCAATAAATAAACTCTATTTCCCAATTATTATAGTTAACGTAGTCGCCACTAGATCTACGAATGTGGTCAATACAAAATAACTAAGACGTTTGATATCGATATGAAAACGATGTCTATAACACAATAGTCAATGCAACTTCTATCGAATCTATAGACTGGTTCACAATCATTTTTCACCAAGTTGTGAAAGCCTGTTTCAAGCTTTTATAATGGGCACAAAAATCGTATATTACCTTTAAGTGTACCTACCAAAGATTTTTCCAATTTTTATGGTATATCACTTACCTTTAAAAATATGCACTAATACACTTGCAGGTTGAGCATTACTTGCTACACAAGTATAATTGCCGGAATGTTCCCGTCTTGTCCTCAAAATTGTCAGCTCCGATGATTGAAAGTCTATAAAACGAAAAGAGGTCATATAAGTGTAGTGGAATTTCGGTGATAGTGGGTACAGCGTGTACGTGTGTACGTAGTGGCAGCTTTTATGATAAATCACACTTTTGCAATAATTCATCAAAAATCCTTCAGTACGTACCTGCTTCCGTTGATACATTTATTCCACGGTCGATATCGTAGTTAATCATTCTATTGTCATGATACCAGAATATAAATTCAGATGCCTCTGTGTTTTGTACGACACGACACTGCAGTCTTAAGGTTGATCCTGGTGTCAAGTATCTAATTGGGGGGCCGGATATTTCAGCACGTGCTTCTGTAACAATTGGATATTGTTTTAGTTAGGCTCATTTTGATTTATAAAGGGATTGGATCTATCTTGAATTTATTGTGGTAATACCAACCTATACTAACAATAAGAGAGAGGGAGAGAGACATTAATTGCCTTTCCGTTTTTCATCAAAGGATTCCTTTCTACATCCGAAAATTCCTGAAATCAATTTATTCAAGTGGAAAATATTTTCCGGGAATTTGGTTTAATACAGGCACGTGAATGGGCATAGTAACTTCCTACTTATCGTACTCGTTTAATATATTAAAAGGAAATTTTCTGTGGCAAAATAAATATGTTAGTTGTGTATCTTATTCATGAATTGAAGACACTTTTTACAATATCGAAACCAGTCTACTACTACCATGGGCAAGTGCTGATGTATTGATTGAATCCCTCTCTTTGGAGAAAATAATATTTGAATTAACTTGGCACGTGTACGAGAATTGTTAATAAAATTCTTTTATTTTTGGGGCTTTTGAGAAATTATAATTCCCTACGGAAACGTGGAAGGACCAAAGGAAAAAATTTTCTCCACATGTTTAGACGGTAAGTCCCAAATTTATAATAAATCACGGTCGATTTATTAATTTGGAAAATTTTTTCCATCGGAACAGAAACAGGAAAGTCAATCACCGCACTGGCCATAATCTAAAATGACTTATCTAACTCCAGAGAATCTTCAGATAAGCGGTCTCTGTCGAAAAACTGATACGCTTAAAATTTAAAAGAATTGCAATTGCTTGCAAGAAGGGTTCAGGAAAGTAAAAACAAAAATTGTAGTTGATAAATTTCGTGAAAATTATCTGCGGTTTTAGGAGTGATGAATATCGAAGTACACGTCATACAGGAATTAACCAAAATAAATCAGGAGTGGTGAAACAGTTTTATTTTCCCCCTGAACACATATAATAGCATTAGAGGTATTAAAAAAGAACAGTAGTATTAAAATGTAATTCATATTAGGATTTTTAGGGATCGATACAATCTGGAGAATTGCCATTTTTACATAGAGCCTATTTCGAGTCTTAAAGGAGAGCAGCAGAATAAACGTGCAGCGTGGTAGGTGAGCCGCAAATATATTTTAGTAAGAACAGTATTTAATGTGCATTTAATCTAAATACAAAGTAAAGAGCGGATCTAAAATTCAATACAGGAAAAAAAGTTTAAATTAATTAGTAGTAATAATAAGAGTTAGTGAGCATGAGTACACAAACGAAAAATTGTTAACTTATAATGGCGGGTAAAGATTTGATTTAAGGAAGAGGATATCTTCTGTGGATTACCCTGTACAATTTATTAAAGGTTCTTTCGAAATTTTTTAGCAAAAACAGGGTCATCTTTTTTGTTTTTTGTAGGAAGAACATAGGGACGCATTTTGCTATATCTTGACCCAATTGAGATCCAAGCAGTTAGCCTCACCGCAATTGAAATTCCTTCAGCGAAAAGTTACATTTACACGATTCTCAGTGGTAGTTCAAGCACAAGTAAAATATGGAGAATTAAAAAATCACAGATGGCCTCTTAACTCAGTTTCTGTGTTAAGGAAATTCAAAGCACATATAGAGAAATGAACTATTATACGCCCCATACTTTTTGTTACCCCCGCCAAACAACTTTCCAGAATCTCCTTCTAAGAAAGAATATTTATTGGATACTCTCCTATCACGTTCTAATTTTCTCGAAATCCAATTAAACTCCCTGCCTAGCAGCTTCTTGAAAGACAGATTCTCTAGTCTGCACCACTTCGCATGAAATTATCAGAATTTGAATTTGGTAAGGAAAGCTATACCAGACAGGAAGGCATTTACGTCGATTTCAATAAAGCCTTCAATAAATTTTCCTCCAAGACATTATTCCACGTTGACTTTTGTAATTACCATCATTTTCCTTTGAGTAGATGCTAAGCTGAAAAAGTGGCGTGCTACTTGCGGTGGAGCTCATTCTCATATAACTGCTGCCTTTTCTTTGATGGTTTCTTAAACTGCTTCATTTCTCTCTTGTTTAACATAAAACGCAAATTTAAAATTCAAGGACTACAGGATTACCCATCCTTTTGTGTGTGAACACTTTTGTTATTGCCTTCACCACGACGAAAGGTAAATATTTTAATTTATGATTATATTCCGTCAAGGACACGTGCACCTTTTTCGACCATTTCAATCGGAATTATGTTTTTGATCCAAACCTTTCAGAGCGTACTTTGAGTTCCTTTTGAGTGTTCATAGAGGCAATTCACTATGCATAATCTACTATGTGCACATACACGACAAGGTTTTCTGGTTGGATATTTAATGCTTTTCTCTGCTATATCCACCACCTCCATGCGACTTTATTAGGAAAGAGATAGAATTTAAATGAGAGTGTATTTTTTATGCATTCCGCTCGTCCTTTTTCGCGAGTGATTTATAAATAACTCTGAGGTTTCCTTTTCACAGCCTGATGTGGATGCTACACTCAGAATTACTTACTTCAATTTCACTTCTTTGATGCGTGATTAAGGCAGTTATAAAGGGAATCCAATTTCTTCTGAAAGTTACGAAAGACTTCCGAAATATTTTTACACCAATTTGCTGAAATGCCAAACTGAAATTCTATATTACATTCTACGTTTAATCACGGTTTAAGGGGAGAGAAATTAGCTTCATAAGGAAAGTGTGAAATTAACCAAAATATCTTGATAGGAAGAATACTCACTTATTTAGAGCAGAAATTTCATTTGCCTCTTAACAACCACTTTTGGACGGGTGTGAGTTATATGCGCAGCATAACTTACGACTGTTATGAGGTCTTATATCACCAACTTCATTCCTTTAATATTTTCCCGAAGAAAATAAACAATTTTTAGTGCTTCGATCACAGGATTTTGTGAATTTTGATAATCTTCATTACGGCGAAAATTCAAATGATAGAAAATTCCTTAGCTGACCTTTGTGAGTTTCTGTTCCAGGAAAGTCAATCGCCGCACTGACCATAATCTAAAAATGACTTATCTAACTCCAGATTATCTTCAGATAAGCGGTCTCTGTCGAAAAACTGATACGCTTAAAATTTAAAAGAGTTGCAATTGCTTGCAAGAAGGGTTCAGGAAAGTAAAAACAAAAATTGTAGTTGATAAATTTCGTGAAAATTATCTGCGGTTTTAGGAGTGATGAATATCGAAGTCCACGTCATACCATTGAAAATCTTTGCACAAACTCTTCATTTAAATGCTGTCGGCTATATTGAAGTACTGGGAACAATTTTAAAACTCTGGATAGACAGCGTGACAATGATAAGTGGTATGTATTTCAGTAGGTATTTCATCTGTGGCGCGTTGTTGAATGGCAGGTTAATCAACATTCCTTAAAAGTTTCCATTAGTCAAGTAATGTCTAAAATCAATAGGGATTATGTCATTGCTGAATTTTCCTCACTGAAGGCGTCAGTTAATTTAAAGGCGATTATATAGAAAAAAATTGTTTTGCAACTATTATTGTATCTGTGCATCAAATCATGTCAATACATTTCGGTGTTCGTCAGATATAGTCGTTGTTTCGCTTCCAATGTGCCCTCAAATACCCTACGCACCCTATACTTCTTTGTTTCAATATTATTGACCACTCATGTGTAATCCCTTTGCTGGGAAGATTGAAAAATATAAATATACTTGCGGCTATTAAAGAAAAATGTAATTTTGCTACTGCAATAAAATTGTTGTTCGATTTCATTGATTTAATCTCTTTTGGAAATAAATAGAGTCGGGGTGTGTATTGATACTTTTCTTTCGAGGGTAGCGAATACCTTAAAGAGTCACACTTACCAACTACATTCAAGTGCAAAAATATCGATGTGGGCGGATGAGTTGAGACCTGACATTCGTAAACACCAGCATCACGTAGTTGAACAAATTTTATTTGCAGAGTCCAGTCCTTTAGATAGTCCGTGACCACATCATCAACAGCAAAAGCACCGGAAAAGAGAAAAAAGTAACTTTACAAACAAATACATATATATTGATTAGGACTTTTTGTGGATTTCCACATACTTCATAGTAGGATAAACCTGATTTACGTTCTTTGGTACGGAAATGAGAAATTAGATGGAAACTATCTGGCTTCAGGATTAACTTACCTCAGAGTGTTTTAGATGTGTTGCACTAAACCTCTCATCACTACTATACGTTGTCAAACCAACTGTGAGTAAATGATAATCCTTCCTTCTAATCCACGAAACCTTTGTTTGCGAAATTCCATGAAAAAAAGACGAAAAAATTACAAAGTTAAAATTTTACATGGATGCCAGCTCAGTATTAAAATGCTATAAGCCAACTAATTGGAAAAATAACGTGATTTGTGGCAGCCATCTCCACGTGTACATTTCTCTTTGATGGTATAAATCTCAGCTATTTAAGTTTAAAATCCAAGGAGTTACTGATCAAAGGCACCTTGGTATTGTCGAAAGTTAAAAGTTTTGATATATAATCCCTTTGAATTTTTGAGGGCTTGAACAAACCCTAAACTCGCGTTATGTAAACAGAGTTACGAGTTGAATTATTTAAAACCTAAATTGAAAATGGTTTCAATTAGGGACGTTAAGATTTGCAGGGGGAAGATATTTATAAAACATAAAAAAAAAACTTTAATTGATCTGAACTAATTTTTTAATACCGTATATGAATTGTGCGCAGCTGAGTATTCTGATATATTCGCAGTCGCGACAAACTTGCAAATCTGTAGACCATCCAAATATCCACAGTCAGTAGATGTGCTCTTAGCACTACATCAATGCTATAGTAAAAGTTTTTAATAAATTCTAGTAATTAAAGTAAATTTTAATTAGGTAAATTTCAAAGCAATCCAGAATTTACGTGAGGACAGAAATATTCGAGGGTTGAAAACGAAATTAATCAAAATAAAAAATTTCGTTCCGAACAAAAATTGGGAAGACACATTTTTTTTTCATTTTACAAAGTTCTCATAACTTTATTTTTCGTGAACCAACTTTCCTGGTCTTTTAAGCTTAAAGTTCCCTCAAGAATTTTATTACACATCTTAAAGGAAATTTGTTCCCGAGAAAACAGAAAATTTTGTTCATTATTAGTAAATTTTTTTATCGTGATGACGTAAATTTCTATTGCGTGATGACGTAAAATTCTATGGCGTAGATCCGAAATGTAACGATGTTGCGAGGCCGAACTTTATCAGGCTAACAGTTCAGGTCCAGGTCGGCATCCCTCGCATGGTCCAGATAAAATTATTAAATTGGGTCCTTAGTTTTGTGTCGTCCTGATCGACATTTTTTGGTGCGGCCATATATAATATGTAACAAAAAAGATGTCTTATATTACGTTACAAAATACATAGATATATAGAAAATTATATTAGAACATGGCACAGCATAATTTTAGTTACATTCCGAAAAGACATCAAGTCCCGAATATATACCAGAGGAGGATCGTAATTGAATGCCCGCTTTTCGGCAAAATTATCGAGACCTGGCAAGGTTCCCCATTAAATTGCTACATTCTGGCAAAATTATTGAAACCAGACGAGGCACGCTTTATCAAGGGGTAGAATAATTGCACCAAATCGGGGTGCGATTGAAAAATCCTAATAGGGAATTTCATATTAGGAACCGATGAGGGTCTCACAGGAACTTCCTAATAGGATCAGCCTGATCTGGCCTTGACGGTGTTACGACATGCCCTAATGAATTTCTACTAGAGCTTTTGACCCATCCCTCTAATTTGTAATGGACGGACTTGAGCTGCGACAAGTTATTGTACTGATCACAAAATTCAAAAATGAGCTATAGAATAATAAACAAATATAAAGTAATATATATTTGCTTCAAAATCCTACTCTCATATTTACTCTGTTGCCCTCTAGCACCAAGTTTATCTCAATTACCATGGCGGGAGGTACACGAGAGCAAATGAACATTAATCAAATTAT
>QYTT01092881.1:3983-14924 GCA_006980735.1 Dasypogon diadema
ATCAAAGCCTCCGAGAAAAACCCATAGAGACAGGCAGTGGGCTTTGAGAAAAACTGTAGCTGAAGCTCAAGAAGTAGTACCGGAAAAGAAAAAGAGGAAGACTACCTACAAAAATAAGAAAAGCTCATAACACAGAGAGTGGGCTTTAAGAAAATCCGTTGTTGATATTCAAGAAGTAGAAGGTATCGGAAAAGAAAAAAAGTAGGAATAGCTATCTACAAAAAGAAATGAGATGCCATCAAAAACATAATTTGTAGAAAAACCAAGTCTCGCAACTCAGTTCTTCTACCGTAAAAAGTTGTGAGATCCATGTAATACCAAGTCGTTTAATTTATTCAGTCCCTACTTAAGGGACTGTTGTGTATAAGGTTATCTCATTGTATGCGAATTGAATGTTTAGGAATTCTCTCTGAATATGTATTAAATCTGAATCTGTATTAAAAACTGAATATGTATTAAAACCTTTAAATAGCAGTGAAAATAAAACTGGTTCCCGTACAGTCTGATCGGTCGGTCTTGTCTTGGATAAAGCAGGGACCTTCTGTCTTAAGTTATTACGTAATTAGCTAACCTAACAACATCTTATAATGACCATATCAATATTAAAAATCTTTTATGTTTTAAATAAATAGATTGACTTGGCAATCGCACTAAACAATCTAATTTAATATAATATGTATTACTTGTGAGATACATTGTGTTTTCATGCGACATTAAATTCTCGATTGTTAACTTTTACGCAATGCTTAGGAATTTCATTTTGAAGAACATTTGTAAATTTATTATATTCTTCTTTAACTACTTTGGCACTTTCTTTAGCGAATAAAAATTTACCGTACAACGATGAAGTTACCCCTTCTGAACTTTTTTGTAGTAACACTATGGGAAGAAAAGCTATAAAAAACATGAAAATTGCTGTTTGTATGTAACTATGACCAGAACCATCCATTCTCCATTTACAAATTAAAGTCAAATCGGATGAATTAATATTTTTTGCACATTCATTATCGATTAATTGACATATACTATTTACACTTTTGTTTAACATATCTTGGATATTCATTTTGGCAACTGTTTCGGAAATAAATGATATTTTAGGCAAAAATTGTATTTTGAATTGATTAATTCTGTACAAAGTTGGCAGCGTATCACTGTGAATGCTATTTATAACTGCTCTTAACAAATTGTAATTACGCTCTGATGAGCTTAGATCTAAGCAAAGGGCAAGGGTTTTTTGTAAGGATAATTGCTTCTTTTCGAACAAATGGAAACGTTAGCAGCAAGCCTCAGTTCTTCAGTACTATAACTTGTCACCAATCCTTTTAGCATGAAGTAGGTCTTGAGGTAATGACACTTTTGACGACAAAAACCCACCTTCCTTCTTCAGAAAATAACTTCCTGAACGCGAACACTTTTCCCACCTAGACTAGGCTTTAAATTAGCACACAATAAACGAGAAATATTTATTAACTTTGGCTCATCGAGGTCTCATGATTAGTTTTTTTACTGCCAATAGTTGTTCTTATTTTTTCGCAAAAACCCAGAGTTCAAAGTTCAAGTTCTACATAATAAGAGAAAATCAGAAACACATTTTAATTTTAAATGACTTTTGCAAAGTGCAAATATAAGTTTATATGCGCGATTTTAAGTTCTTCATTTAGGGCGCACATACAAGTGTATTACATAAGGGTTTTATTCAAGTTTAGTATATCTGAAAATTCAACTTGCCAAGGGTTATATTTTTCATCACAAATAACTTTCTAAATTATAACCAACTGCACTTTAGACCTAGGGTGAAATGGCTGATTGGCCTTTCCAATTTATAACTACCATTACCCTAAATTTAATAAACTGTGTAATAGCTACCTTAAAAAATTTGATGAAATAGTTATTGGAATTAGAAAACCTATTTACCCTGCTGTCGACCTGCACTGCACTGTGCGCTGGTCCGTCAGAACAACATTCTCGACCAAATCCACGTTATTCTGCATAACTACCGTTACTGGTCCTCCTCAAGGTGGATCATCTTCAATTGATTCTCGTCCCCAGCGAAAAAGCTTTGAACAATGTGCACAACTATTGAAAATGATAGTGAAGATTCTCCATAGACACGATTCATCCGCTCTTCGATCTCTGTCGGCGTTAATTCATCTTTTATTAAAAATTTTATTAGAGCACGGTATTCAATTTTTGACATTTTCACTTTTCTAGCCAAGATCATTTCACTTTTCGAATCACTATTTCAAACTGAATATTTTCCCAACAGGGATTTTTATACCCCAAAAAAGGTTAAGGGTGTCAGGTAGGAAAAGGATTCTAGAAAATTTTAATCAGGACCAATCGAGGTCAAAAATACGTGAACCGCAATACATATGATATATATATATATATAAGTAATACATGACTTTAGAATAGCTACGAAAATATGATTTTTCTTGATAGTTTTAAATAAAAACTTACCGCACATAAGGAGTGTTGTCTGCAATGTGAAATTTTGACGCAGGATCAAATAATTTATGCCTATCCTTCCAGTCGGGTGGATGGACTCCTTGCTCTTTTATAATTAAATTCCAGAAATAGTCATTTGCATTTTCGAATGGAACCTTTTCACTAAAGACATCCCAACGAAATATATCCAGAATGTATTCAAAAGGTATTTGTGCAATCTTTGACAGGGCTAGTCTTAGCAACAAGCTAATGTCGAACTCATTTAGGGAGTGATCATAGTTCGCCTTTAGGTTTAAATAATTTCTTATTCGCTCATTTCTTTCCGTAAAGTCAGGAAATTCTTTTCCGAGAAATGTAAGTGGTTCGGTGTCAGTTTCTTTTTCTTTAAGTAGATCATATAGAATATCGTGGTTTTTTGGAACACTTCTATTACCACTCATGTCTTTCAATTCTTCATCAGAAGGGGCCTTCATGTATTGGGGATTCATTTCTGTCTCATGAACCAGCCTCATTTCGTTATATATTTTGTAAGGAGATTTTTCTTCCGTGAAAAGATTCTCATCGGGCAATAAACTTAATCGATTTAAGTGCTGTGGAGTCATCATGGCTAGAAAAATTGTATCACCGATGGTTTCACCAAATGCGGAGTTTGCGGCCTCTTGAAAAATAGGTGGTTGATGGTTGAAATGCATGTAATATTGGATGTGACCCATTTCATGGACAATTACATAAAAGTCATCAATACTTTTTTCCGCGCACACAATCATTCTATGAAGACAGCGATTTAATTTGAAGTACAAATAACACCTTAGTTTTACCTAAAATCATCCTCCAGGAACATATTGGCAGCACTACCGTGACACTTTGTTATATTCGATGTTTTGTCAAATTTTGATAAAGACCAAAATTTCTTTGTCATTGGATTAAGTCCCATCGATGTAAAAAAATCTTCGGCTCTTTTTACCTGATAAAATGATGATTATAGGGTTGTCTGTACGAGAATGATATGAATGCATTTACCATTTCCAAAGTTGTCCAATTCGTCTTTCGAAAATTTTCATCAATATCAATTGTTGAGAATGGTATCAGGAGTTTGTGATATGGTGACCAATCCTGCGACCACATGTTGCCTGGAAATTTAAATTTATATGAGGGTAATATTTTTTGGAATGAAATTGTGTCCTCTAACGGGGGAACTGGATAAATAGATATTGAGCAAAGAGGCGCATAATGTAATGCTTACAAAGTTATAAGTTATCTTGAATCTGGACCAAACATATGTCTTTCACTTTCTCACATATATCAAAATAAGAAAAAGATAGGAAAAGTGACAGCGACTTTGTATTTGTATCACAAATAATCCAGATTGAGGGTAATATTGGTTGAGAAATATGGTTCTGAGTACTTAAACTGGTGTTACTTTTGATTGCTTCAATCCCACTACAAACCAGACCTTTATATCATACCTTTTGACCAGCAACTAGGCTTAGGCTTCAAACTTTTGAAGTCACCAGATAAAGATGTCATTCATCCTGTTCTCTTCTACAACATTTCCTTGTCCGTAGGCTAACAAAACTCCGAAAGGTGTCAAAAGGTCATACTACTGCTAAAGTGTACAGACGAATAAGTTTGACCTTTCGAGTGGAAAATAATATTCTCGATACTTTGAGGCTTATTTCAGCACACGTAAATGGAAGGGAAATCTGTAGATACTGCACTTTAAGAGATGCAACGAAAAAGCCATTCATAAAAGTTGAAGTTGACTTCAATAGTGTCATAATTTATAAAATAATCGACGGATTTCGCACATGTTCAGTAATAGGACGATTTATGCAGATGTCGGTACTGAGTGCAGAGGGGAAAAAGTTGTCAGGGGACCCCCAGGGTAATAATTTTGTCATCTATATATTAATTATACAAAGAAAGCTCCCGGTTCCGTATTTCAGCCACTTTTTTTATATGGAGTTTCATCGAGCTTTTCTTGAAATTTTATAATGGCAACACTGATCCGCATCAGTTCGGGGTTGTGTTCATTACTTTGGGTTTGCGTTCCTGGGTAACTTTGGTGTTAAGTTCGGTGTTTGCCACCGATAAGAGTGCAATACATGGATTTATTGGAACTTTTTTCATTTCATTATTCTACAAGTGTCTTTTTATTGCTTCCTTGCATGGGAGGATTAGGCCTACAGGGGACACCTCTGAAAAGAACGCGCTTTGAAATTTAAGGTGCAAATTAAGGGAACATATAAAAACGTTATGTCACTCATATACCTTCAATTTGTGCAATTGCACAGGGACCTCCTAGTTTCTTTAATTGGGTCTTGAATTGAATGAATTGAGTGATCTAGTGCAAAGGGCGATTAGATTGGTTGTTTATTGGGCGAAGGATTTCGTTCTCTTAATCTCTTACTTAATGATTTTATCGATTTGCTGAAGAGCAATGGGAAAGAACTGCGGCTTAAGCCGCCCTTACCCATGGAACTGCTGTTTGGTGCAAGTAGCCTTAATATCTCATTAATAGAAGTCCACGTTAAAATGTAGCAGTATCGGTGGTCCTAAGAATGCATTTTAACGGCTATCGGATGTATACTCGCTCACCTTTTGGATGAGACGCGGTGGATCACGGATCTCGCAAGCGCTATTTGCTGATCTCAATCCATTAGAACTGCAATTTGGTCAGATGAGTGATTGCAGAAAATAACCTTTGGCTTGGAGCTGCTATCAAAAGATATTTTATTTGAAGAGTAGGAAGTATTTATAGGGGTTCCCACACGATCAATTTTAATTGACAATAATCATGGATTGAGTATATTGTCAATGAAAACTGATAATGTAGGAAGCCGCCAATGTTCATTTCAAGTAAAATGAGAACATTGACAAAAATCAAAAGAAAGTTGATTTTCTTCAATGTTAATTGTCAATGCATTGATGGTGTGGAGAGTACATCAATGTTACTTGTCAATGTAGTCATTTCCACATAAAGCTTCCAGAAGACAAGATGAGTGATCTGCGGCAATGTATAAGGGAAGTCTTAAAGGAATTCATTGATTTATATAGAACAATGATTTATACAAGACAATGCTGTAATATCCTTTATAATCATAAAAATATGATCCGTTATTGGGTGGACACGTAATTGCTACGTGCTTGCCGTCGGCTGCTCCTAAGCAATTTGGAAATTGCCATTTAAAAAAAAATCCCTGGCTAATCTCTTCCCATTCTTTTTCCGAAATTGGAAAGTGAAAAGATATATATTTTATTACTAGACACAAAATATTGCAAATTTCTTTCCCTTTAAGTATTTCTCTTTTAACGCATAATATATTGCTTGGCATGTATCGGGAATTATTTTGCTTAACGATTGAGAGGAAATTCTGCATGAAAATCTTAAATCTTGGTAGGCCCTTTCAGTGGCTAAAAAACGTAAAGACCCAACAAGTCTCTCATATGGGCTTATAGCTTCCCTCATCACAGTGTCTATCCTTTGAATTACTGGAGTTACCAACCGTAGTAATTCGGTAAAGAATGTTTCATCCTTCTTAGAAAATTTCGGTAGTCATCCGGTAAATTTATTAATTCTCGTATCAGAGATACATTTCCACGGTATATTCTTTTTAAGAGCCACTTCTTTTTCTTAAAATCATTGCACTTGAAACTGCACTTATTGCAAGTAAACATAAGTGTACGTCCATACTCAGAAAGTGTTAGGAGAAAACTATGCGAAATTTATAAAAAATTTTCATCAATGTTAATTGATGCGTGTGGGAACAAATTTTAATCAATATTACTTAACAAAAAAAGCCCTCAAGTTTACTTGACAATAATCATTGATCGTGTGGGAACCCCTTATGGTAATAAATCCCAAGTGGAGGCGCTTTTCCCGTTGCCTGAAAATGTTAATAACATTAGAAAGCCACAGAAAATTCTAATTCTATTTTTGTTTCAAGCAGTAGGCGAGCTGATTGAAGCGCACGTCTACAGATTTTCACTTCTGTGGGCACGGGTTCGATTCCTGATAAGGGCGCAATGAATTATCTGGATACGAGTATTTGAGGCAACTCTACTGGCGAGGGTTGTACCTGTACTTGAATGTTGCACAATAAAAATTTCATGCCAAAAATTGCACCTTACTTGTAACATTTGTTCGGTTAAAATTTCTCTCTTTTTTAAAATTTCCCTTTACCTATGATGTGTGCATCGTAAGGTTGTCCTCTAATGAAACGGCTCCCTTTTTAGAGTTCCATAGTGATAAACTTTTACAAGGGAAAGTATAAAAATTGTAAAAGGGGCAAATATAAAAATTATAAGAATTTATAAAAATTTAAGTTCGAGACCTGATATTTCGAACACTTTTGGATTGCATTTAAATAAGTGCTTAACTTTGATCCCGTGAAGTACTTAGAAGGATTTACGAGCATTTAAGTCCGCGCATATCTTTAAAATACAGAAAACTTTCAAACACAAATTAACGGTGAGGAGGGGCAGGATAATTTTAACGGATGGAGGTCTCAAAAGATGTGTTGATCTGGAAATCAACATCATAATGAAAAAATATTGTACCTAATAAATGAGCTGGTAAAGGTCCTTTCCTTGAAATTATGCTTTCTCCTGCGTACTTATTCCTAAGCGCATTTCGAAGCACGCCATGTAGAAGTTTGTAAAATGGCTTGATACCGTTCCAGAGTCTGGTAACAGTGGCACGTAGATCCTTCATTTCAAGTTCCTCCCTCCAACACTCTCCAATATCGGTATAACCTAAAACGTTTTTTTTAAATAACTAAGTGTTTTTAAATTTTCCTAAAAACTACACTTACCATTATTTTTTGCACCCAAGTTCATCAGATAGATGGCCGTAGGATAAACTTTTCCCACATTTGGACCAATTGCTAGCCGCCAAACTTCCCAAGTCCATCGAAATATGGTCTCTGCAGGAAGTGCACAGTCTGGTCGTCGAAGATAGCTGAAATTACCCTGCATAATTTTCTCCAGATCTGGTTCAATGCCGAGACAGAAAACAGGACTTTCTCGTATTAGTGCGTCAGTATCTTCCGGACTAAGATTCTTATTTCTGTGCATTCCTCGAAAGATGTAGTAATCTGGAGAGATCTCACCATTGAAATAGTTTAGTGGGTTGTAATCTATGCGTCTAAAATGGCATTTTGCTGTGAAACTTATGGAAAAAATTCAATATTTATACTCGTCTGGTTGAATTGGACTCATATCTAATGAAATTATTTGTTGATTTACAGTCCGTAAATATGTGTAGTCCCAAATCCGATTGTAGTTCAAACAAATGTCGAACGCTGTCGGCAAGCATACTTGAGTTTCAGTGTATATATCTTGAATTTGAGTGAGAATAGAGGATAGTTCACTGAAATAGTACTCGATTTTATACGTGGACTCTTTCCATAGAAATTATTACCTTGCTTGGTTGTTGGTATACTTTGGACCTCGGCATAGTAGCTGAACCATGCGTTTTTGGATACCTGTCATTCCTCCAAGGAGTTGTTTCGCCTCAGAACAGCGATCGTTTCTCCATTTCGATCTTAATCCACCAAATTCTGAAGCTTCGTCATAGATTTTCTGGTTCGGATCAGTATTAAGTTCCCATGCAAAAGACGCGGAGAACTGATTTAAAATTTGGTACTGTGCATTTATCTCGAAAAACCATTCATCCAAAGGGGTGTGAGGAATTTCGTTTAGCACTAATGGAATCAAAAAAAAAAATTGTTATTACTTGAATTAGTTTTGCTGTATAATATGTTCGTAATGCCATGATTTATATATAGTTGTGACCCTTTTTGTAAAATAATTGTAAAAGTTTGTTTTTGAACCATAGGCTTACGTTCCAACAATCACCTTACTTAAATAATCAGAAGAAAATTATGTATAGGCTCTAATATTATTTGTGGCTTTATTAATTTTTAAATATTAGTAATTTTACCAGTTAACCCCTTTTCAATACATTGTTTTCTTAATTTTTATTGAAATTGTGTACACAAAAAAGTTTTGATATTCGGTTGATTGGCCTATTGTCTTAGATATATCAAATTTTCTTTAAAACTATTGACCAAGGAATGGGGGAATATGAGCTATTTTCATTTTATTCGTTAAGCGTCTCATAAAACTGCTCCTTATTAAATTTGAGAGCTATACGTTGTTCCCTATTTGAATTTTGAATTATACCCAATAATCCAAAAATTCAATATGGCGGCCTATTGAAGGAGTGTGGGGATTCGCCCCATTTTCGAACTTAAATCTACATATTTTCCGAAAGTAATATATACCAAATTTCAGCCATCTAGCTCAATTCGTTCTTAAGTTATTCTGTATACAGACGGACATGTTTAAATCGATTTGCTTTTACATTCTGAGCATATGTATATAAGTAATTCTGCTCTAGCATTATTGATTCTATGCGTTACAAACATTGAATCAAAACTAATCTACCCTATGTGTCATATAGGGTATAAAAATGTGGTCGGTGGGAACACTGAGCTTTCTTTGCATCAGGGTTTGTGAGAGCAGTCGGGAGAATTTTCGCAAAATGCGAGAAAAGCTTTTGAACCGTATTTATATTATTATGACATGATATGATGATATCATTTTCTCAGATATTTTCTCCAATCGGTTCAGTTTTCAAAAATATAAAATTTAATATTTTATCTTAAAATTGTAGTTTTTCGGTTGCTCATTACAGCATAACCGGGTGCTTAAGCAGTGGCCTGACTAGCCCTGAATGGACCCTGTATCAAAATTTCTTGGAGGCCCTTTTTCGGAAATTAAACAAAAATACTTTTGTAAATAAAATATATTAGAAAATAACAAAACCAAGAATCAATACATATTAGAGAACCTAACTCTAAAAAAATAGTCTAATGGTTAAATATGTACTTTTCTTGCTTTTTTTCGGCGAACGTATTTATTATATCGTCCATAGCTAAAGAAGATTTTAGTTTCTCTAGTTCTTCTTTTTCTATGGACAGTATTGATTTTGTTAACTCCGATAGACGTTCTTGTCCCAAAGAAGTTCTAACATAATTTTTAATAAGTTTTAATGTAGAAAAGCTTCTTTTAGTAGTTGTGTTTGTAACCGGTACGGTCAAAGATAGTAAGCATACTGTTATAACCTCTGGAAAACTGGAGTCGAGGCTATTAAAATTTATCAATAATAATTCTGCGAGTTCCTTAATGGTCTAAATTTTCTGAATTTGTGATTTCAATGAACGTAATCAGCAGTTGGCGCATGTTCTTTTATAAGGGCATGTACTCCTCCATATATAACCGACATTAGATTTGCACCATCGTAACCCTGTCCCCTACATTTGGACGAATCAATTCCATATTCTTCGATTGTAAGTATTTAAAATTTCAGATTGAAGTCCTCCTGCAGTAAAATCGGCTACAGATCTAAACCCCAAAAAGGACTCGCAGATTTTGATTTGTTTAGGTACACCATTATTTTCTGTTATGGACGTATATCGAAAGACTACAGAAAGTTGGTCAATTTTTGACAGAGCTTTATTAATTTCTAAAACAATATTTTCTCTAACATTGGTTCCGAGCAAATTAATAATCTTATTCTGAATCGTGGGGCTTAGATAATTTATGTCACCCTTTGGCTTTAAAAGAAGCTCTTTTAAGACAGGGTCATAGTTTTTCTTTTTTTTTTATTTTCTTTTTCTTTCTTTTTTAATTGTTTCATTCGGTTTTTCTTTCTTTTCTTTTTTTTGTTATTTTCCCTTAATTTACCATCCTCTCATGTACGACTTAAGATTTTAAATAATTTTTGTACTTTGCCAAATAAAGCATTATTATTATTATTATTATAGTTAGATAATAAGTGTATAACAGACATGAAATCCCCAAATTTAGAATCATGACCTATTAAGGGTAAATATAACATTAATTAGACGATGCAGTACCGTAAAATGGGGTGATAAGCGCCACAAAAAATTTTCAAATGAAAATCTACTTTGTGTAGATTGTGTATCTCTCTTTTAAGAATCTGCAAGAAAATTAGAGGTTTCGATAGTGGAAATACTTTATTTTTTGGAAAAATCGCGATTTCTCGAAAAAGTCAAAATGGGGTGATAAGCGCCACTTGCAGAAAATGGACAAAAAGATGTACTTTTGAGCTCGATTTCAAGTTTTTTTATTAAAAAAAGTAAATTTGACATTTTTCGAATATAATTCTTGAATTTAAACTTCATTTAATTTCATTGAGAGAATGGAAACGAAACGATTGTAGGATGGGTTTCGAGCGACAGTTTCGCCATTAATTTTTTGTTCAGGAACGGCAACATTCTGTGTTGGTTTTGATTTTGGAACTGTGGCTTAATTTTGCTCGGGACCTCTTTTCCATTCTAAAAGAGTATCCCTAACTCTGTTGTTTTTGTAACAAACAAAACTCATTTAAAGCATTTTTTCACTAAAAAACACGTAAACAAAAATCACGCTTAACGTTCCCGAAAAATGACTTTTTGCAGTTGA
>QYTT01092886.1:13900-27128 GCA_006980735.1 Dasypogon diadema
TAAGGACGATGAGTAGGCCAATGCTGCGTTGAAAACCCCGTTCACCCCCTGTACGGAAATAACTTCTTGTTTTTAAAGAGAATATCCAATATGATTGCTCTTATCAATATTCTCTTGAGAGTTCCTGAAAGCTTTGCTTAAAGTGACATCTACCACGGAATTGAGAGTTACAGAAATTTTTGCGGTGCGTTCACTATTTAATTCTATACACAATGAGTAGACTTTAACTCTAGCGGCGAACTAAACCAGCAAGTGATCTACGTCACGCTTTGTTTACGCCGCTATGGGTGAATCTAGGTCTCATAACGATTTCATGTTTCCGGAAGAAGATGAGGAAACGGCTCTTGGGAAACGAACCAGCAATTCTTCCGAAAGAAAAACACTGTGGTAAGAATCTTTCGGGGGAAATTGCTGGTTTCGAGGAAAACTTTGAAGAAAAGAAATGGGAGTCGAAAAACAGAAGCGAAAGTGGTCGGTCGCGTTCGTAGTTCTGATCTGAAACTTTTTGTTAACTAGAAAAGTACTAAGGAAGATTATATCTGTAAAAAGGAAAACGTGTTACGTTAAGTAAAACGTGTGTGTTTTCTTCTTTGGGAGCGAGAATACCTCATCACAGTGGACATGAAGCTTGGCATGAAATAAAATCGGACGAAACCAATTCAGTGCAAGCAACAGTCATGCCAGTTTGCTTTGCTTCTGGTTGCTTCATGCTTAGCTCCAATTCCAACTTGTACTACACACGTTCATACAATTCGAACGACGACTTGACTTGCGCATGTCGAGTCGGCGTCCTTGTTCCATGCCAAGCTTCATGCTCAACTTCGATTCCATGCACTACACATGTGCATGCAAATTGCCAAATTGTGTGTTAATCATCAGGTAACACCTGTGGATGTTTTTTCTTTTCTTTCTATTTTCCTGGATTAACGGTTAATATTCAGCTGATAAATTTTATTTCCTAAATTTACAAGAAAAAAAACTTAGTTACCTAATAACCAGGCCTACTTTTTGTCCCACGTTGGTTTTCAACGGAGGAGTCCCTGGTTTCTCTAATTCGAGATGGTTTTACCAATTCCTCGATTCCCTTTTTGGCAGTTTTCTGTTTTTTTTTAATTTAATTTATTTGATTTCGTTTGATTTTATAAAACTTAACTATGTTCTCGAATTTTTCTGGATTCCTCCTTTCCTTCTCAAACAGCCCAGCCAATTTATGATTCCCGAAAATAGAAAAGATCGCCCCTTTGTCATCTGTTTTTCTCCCATCTTCCCCGGTCTAGCATTTCTTCGCCAGTGAAAATTTGTTCCATTGACATCGGTTTCGTGATGAGGTGACTACCACGGGTAAAGACTTCGTTTAATTTCGATAACTAACAAGCTTGATTTCGTTTCCCACATTAACTATGCTGCTTCTAAGGATAATTCCATGCTGGGCTTCATTAAACGCTGGTCCAAAGAGTTCTCTAATCCTCGGGTATCTTAGCATTGTATAACTCGTTCGTCCAACCACTTGAGCACGCTTCCCAGGTGTAGAATCCTTCCTATGCTATCCACAGTGGTCGTATTGAGTCTGTTCAGCGCAGGTTCATTAGATATGCGCTTAGAGATCTCCCTTAGAATGACCCAACGATTCTTCCACCGTATCGCGAACGGCTTAATCTTCTTGGCATGACTTCCTTGGAAAGTCGACGTAAGGTTGCCGATATAGTTTTTATCCATCAGCTTCTGAATTCCAATATTGACTCTGCGGAACTCCGTGGTAGGGTGTCGTTTAGGAGTAATAGCCGCAACTTGAGGGGTGTCCCCCTTTTAAATATTATCTTCTCCAGAACTAACTATGGTAAGCATGAGTCTATTAATCGCATGTGTGCGGCGGTCAATGGTGTGGTAGAGCACTTTGATTTGGATGTGTCTGAGAAGGTACTAAAAAATCGTCTTTTCATAATCGTGTGATTCATATTAATCGTTAAAATTACTGACTACTTTCTTGTTCCTCGTTATATCGATTGGATTAATCTTACTAACAATTACATATTTTTCATTCTTTAAAATGTGTGAACGCTTAATGCGGAAATAGGTAAATTTTTCTTGACTTCACGCTGAGAAGTGCGCCATCTGGGCTAGAAGGGGAACTCTATTATAAAAGAACTCCTGATTTTCGTTATAATTTAGGCCTACTTACTATATTTAATTCAAATTAAGACAACTTCAGTTTTCTCTCTTTTTTCTAGGTTCGCTATATAAAGGAATTATTCTTCCGAATACCAGCCAGCATATTCCTATTTAGCTTTATAATTGCATTATATCATCGCATCGCAATAGGTTAAGCAGAATATAAATGTGCAATTTATGTTTCCTATCATGCTTCATAAATGATTTTGCTACAAATTAATTTTTAATTATATCTTCCATAAAAGTGTTCAGATATTCGTTGTGAAAAACTTTTATAAATATGAAGAAAAAAATTCAGTAAATAAATAAGATAAAAACTGCATAAAATCCAAATGTTAGCCAGAGTAGTATATGTCAGATATGATATATTGTGCATCAAAGGGTTAAAGATAAAGAAAAACTAATATTGCAATCTTTCAAAAATCATAATTGAACTCCCTGTTGGTCACCATAAATTGAAAATAATTTGGAAGCACACTTAATGCAAAAACACTGAGAATTCCACACGTTATTTGAATACACTATTTTATATGACAGCTATATCAAATCGGCATTACTTAATTAAATAAACGATATTATATTAGGTAGGACGTTGAAAAAATGATTTTGCCCGAGCGTCTGTTTAATTCGAAGTTTTCCACAAGATTACTCATCCTTCTGCCTTCAGGCCCATGAAGTTAACTCTGGCGCTTGGCAGTTGACCTCTTGATGATTGCATCAGCTATAAATTGCATATCGCAGCAAATCAATTATCGATGCTTCCACTAATTGCCGATGAGCACTCGGTTGCAATTTTCGGTTTTCTTGATTTATGGAGCAATAGTGAAAGCAGGCAGTTTTCATACATCTTCGCGCGATGTACTTTTGGGTTAATGAGGGAGAAGTACTTTTAGAGTAATGACTACGACTTAACACTCCCGCTTATAAGATTGATATTGATATCAAAATTACTACAACGTGTACTAGTACAAGCCTAGCGCAAGAAATACAATTGCATGATTTAAATAATAATTACGGGTATATTACACTTTCACATAATTAATATCAGAGAATTTCAAGTTACAAAAGACCACATCTAACTTTTAAATCTAAATACGAACTACTAAGGCCAATGTACATTGCAATAAATCAGAGCTTTATTCTCTTGGAGGCAAAGATGGAAGAAGAAGACATAAGAGCACAACCTTGACAAAAACGCGCTCCTAGGAACCCGATTAAAATACAATACTAAAAAAACAAATAATTTTATAAAACAAGTATTGATTCTTTTCGAGGTAAAAGGTTTCCGCGAACTCAACCTCAAAAAAAATTAACACTACTTGAATTCGATATCGCCAACCAGCATGAAGTCGGGGCATGTTTTCTCTAGATGTGTACTAATTGCAACTGAAATCCTACCATCCAGTAAACGACGCTTTCTGCGCTGATATTTTAAATTTAATAGCAATTGAATAAGAAATAACAAAAGTACTATGGAGATAAACGCGCCTCCATAGAGCCAAGTAAGGCATCAAAAGTTAATAAATGCGATGAGTTTCATTTATTGACATTTATTACACTTTACTAATAATAGCCTTGGGCTAAAACGGCTTCTAAAAATTACTTTAAAAAATTGATAATTTAGGCTCAATCTAATATGTCCAGACAAAAATCTTAGTCGAAAGAAGATGCAAACAAAACTAAAAACTCAACCCGTTTCTCTAACCTCGCCTACTACTCAAAAGTCCAATTCGCCACATCTTAAAGTACTTTCAAATTCGCCGGGCGCGTCAATAAGGCTGCCGCCACAGTACTTTAATTTTTGTATTATTTCCTTTTTATATTTTGTGAAGTAGTCTCATTAATTTTTTATCTTCTTTGAATTGAACTGAAATAAAAATTTCTCTATTTTTCTTTCATTTTTTACATTTTAGATTTCCGTTCAGTCCCGGTGCCAGAACCGGTATTCCGGGTTTGAAAAAAATCCAGTACTGAAAATACAGCCAGTCATTGGATCCTCTAATTCAGGTGAGTCAAATTGGCGGCCCCCGATGTGTTTTTTCGTGGCCCACGGCCACAATTCTCTGCAATAAAATGAAAAACATAACAATATGTTACGAACATAGACATATAAGACTCCTGGACCGCGCAATGCCCTGTCTCAATGGGCGCATTTTTCTGGTCTTCTTCTTATCAAATCGTGCTTAGACCAAACGAGAGGCAACTACTTTTAATTTTTTTTTAATTTGCATGGCTTGCAATGCAGCTGACACTGATGAAGTGCCACTGGAATCATTCTTAGACGGAAAGAGATGACCTGAGAAAAGTGATCCAATTTTGCTACCAAGTATAGTATTACAACGCGCGGTTCATTTCTTTATGTCGGTGGTTACGAAGAAAGTACATATTTGATTTCGCCTTTTCCTTCCCAAAACAGATTAAAATTTCTCAGTATAAACATTTTTATCAATTTAGTCCGCTGTAAAAAATTTAGGGTTCTGGGAAATTGGCTTGTATTATCGACACTAAGGGCCGATTCCAATCCAAGTCTACGTCTTCGTTTTCGTCTCGTTATAACAATTAGTGACGTCAGATCAAGACGAGCATCAAGCAAGCTCGTTCCAATTGGGCTTGATTTTTGACATTTTGTTCATCTTTCATGGCTTAAAGTAAATCAAAAATAATACAAAAGAATAAGCGTTCTCTTGAATAAAGCCTATTCATAATTTGCATGAAGTCAATTCAAAGGTTGACTCGATGAAGTGTTATACAAACTAGCCAAGCTCCAACAGAATTGTGTCGTGGAGCAAACCGAAACGCCACAATTCTGTTTCTTGCCTACTTTATTCGTTTGGGCTTTTTTAAAAGTTTATTACTGATGTTCCATATTCAATTGATAAGTTTTCTAGTAGCGTTCGAATCATTAAAATCGGTGCAGAAAAAACTCACAGGAGGAAACACAAGCTCTCGCGTTAGCGTTTTAATTATATAGATTGTTCGCAAATTATTTGCGTAATAAAACTAGTTTATATTAAAACCCTAATTTTTATACAGAAAATGTCACTTTCAGTGCTAAGTAAAAAACGGAAGATTGATGATGGAAGTTTCAAGAAAGGTGGGAGCTGAACTATTTTTGTGTGGAAGTGAACAATAAAATTACGGGATTAATTTGCAAAGAAACAATTAGTGTTGCTAAAGAATACAACATTAAGCGGCATTATAGCACTAATCACAAAGAACAATTTTCGTCCTTCGAAGGAAAAATAAGAGAAGAAAAATTAAAAACAATGAAGAATTCACTTAATAGCCAGCAACGAGTTCTTACAAAATTCATGAAATGTAATGAGTCAGTAACAAGAGCCAGTTATGAAATAAGCTATTTATTAGCAAAACATTCAAAATCATTCACCGATGGTTCTTTAATCAAGGAATGTATGATAAAGGCAGCCGAATTTGTTTGTCCAGAAAAAGTACAGGCATTTCGAGATATATCACTATCAAGAAATACAGTGGCAGACAGAATTACGGAGATGGCAGATGACGTCAGTTCACAACTACAGGAAATATCTACCAAAGTCCAGTTCTTTTCAATTGCGATTAATGAAAGTGCAGATGTAAGGGATGTTGCACAAGTTGCTGTTTTGCCAGAACTCCAATGTATTCGGCACTGTCCATTCTGGTAGAAGAAAAGGCAAACAGAAGTACTTCCGAGGATGGAAAAGCTCTCCAAACTATTAAACTATTTCATTTCAAAAACCTCGCCATTTGCATTAATAACCATCTGGGCCGTCGGGATTTAATTTTTTCTCGTCAAAGTAAATAACCCAAACTGTAAATAAGAATAATAATAATAATTTTCCAATGTTGATCTAGTGATATCAATCGCGGTGCGGGTAGGTACTAATTTTGGATATTTTAAATGCCTATAGACGGTAATGACTCGATAGATCGTCGAACGCGACACGTTTAGCTCGATCTTACCTTTTATTTAACTTAAGCCCTTTGTGGAATTGCTCACAGTTGTCAAAATCCTATCAAATTCCTTCGGCCCACCCGTTTTCTTCAATCCGTAGGAATCTTATTGTTTTAAGAAATTTGCAATTGTAACATGATTTCCTATTCTTCTTTCGAAGTCAAGTAAAGAAAGTCCTTCCTCGTGCAAAGCTAAGACTTTTCCCTTTCCTTCTCCGACAAATACTTTTAGCACCATTTTAAGCAAAATCAAAACAATTGCCTATTTACTGCAAATTGATATCCTCTCTCGCTACTGAACTGCACTGAAATATGATCTTAGTCGTCTCTAAGCCTCCTGGTGATATAATTATGAAACACATAAAAACCAGTCTTTTTCTCTTTTCTATTGAAATAAGTTATGGTAGTTATTTTATTATCAATGCATTTAATATGTTTACATACTACAATTATTTAATTTCTATTGAATTATTTTTGAGCGGTTATATAGTTGTGAAATGGAATATACATGACCCCGAAGATCCCCATATACCAATTTCGAGTTGGCTGGGACCATAAATAAATAAAAAACATCGGTACATAACATATTTATCGTACGGAATCCTCTCCACGCGAGTTCAACTCGCACTTGTCCGATTTTTTTTCAATCTAACCCAAATACGTGCGCTCGCTAGGCGTACAGCGTCCTTGACCGATTTGCCTTGAATAACTTAAAACTATTTATTTTAAAATTATAAAAAAATATGTATTTGAGACAATATAAAAAATATATTTCATTTGATATGTTACACGGTACAGTTTGTAAAACTTTTTTTTTTAATTTTATAATTTGGCCCCCAAAAGTGACCCCCCCATAATCAAACTTCATTTATTTACGTTACACGTCCATGTTTGGGTCACAGAAGTTCATATGTGTACCAAATTTTAACTTAATCGGTCCAGCAGATTCGTAGCAAATTGGCTGTGACAGATGGACAGACACACAAGTGATCCTATAAGGGTTCGTTTTTTCATTCGAACGTACGAAACCCTAGAAAAGGACAAAGAATGAAGGGAGAAGAAAAATTCTGTTCCAGCGGGGAAATTGGCATATTAGCTCGTAAAATTTTGTTGGCATAAGCATTGGCTAATAACGGCTTTTTAATTATGGATTGGGCGAGGTAGAATTATCAGTTAGCCACCAAGGTAACGCGCTCTAACACCTATGGATTGTTTTGTATGGGGCACTATGAACGAAAATTGATACGAAAGCCCAGTTGAAAATACGAATGCTGGAAACAGCGAGGAAGATTAGAGATATTTTAACCTTCATCCACGGTACAGAGAACACACGTTATGGTAAGCCCAGGTGTAAGCTCCGCCATTTTGGTTTACGTGGCATCACAGCGGCAAAGTTTTCTATGTATTTTAAGGAATTTTTGGTTATATTGCCGAAAAATTGTCAAATCAGTCATGAATGAAATATGCTGGAATATGCTCTGGGGAATATTATTGCAAAGAAATAGATGAAAAATGACTCATTTAATTCCTAAATTACTTAAAATCTCCACACAACTTTCCTCAACTTTCCTCTTTACCATACCTTGTGTTCTGTACATCGTGGCCTTCATCGTTCTGTCAAGAAGCATCGAGCGACACTACGTACTCTGCATATCTCACAAAGGGAGACATATATAGCAATAATTTTAGTTTTCACTTTTCGTAAGCAGTTAAGTTTTATAATTCTTTAATAAATTATTCAACAAATATCCGTTTCCCATTTTATTCTATAGTAAGAAATATAGAATAAGTATGACTTCGGAGATTTGTATATTTATGTAAAAAAGGCTATTTATTTATATTTTAGAAGCAATTTTGTAGATTTCTTCTGTTTCGTTTTCTTTCCAGGTCGTATTTAAGGTAACTTTATTTAAAAATTCGAAATGTAATAATTTTTGATTTACTTGAATGCTAATTTAGATCAAATTCAGAATATTGAGAGTTCCTAACATAAGACAAAATTCTTAAAATGTACTTGAGAAGTTATTTTATGTTACTGGAAATTTTATGTGATGTGGTCGTGTATAGAATTTGACGATTAGAACATGAATTTTGTGTAACATGATATAAAATAACATAAAATTTTTCTCCATCTTCACCCAATATCTACTGTCTACATTGTTTACATTGTCTACGTAAAATATCGCGACGTAGATTACGTCATTATTTACGCGTCGACAATGGCGTAATTTACGTTGTGTGGACAATTTTCCTGTCACTGCAGATGCGAAATAAATGGTTTTTCAGGCGTATCGGAACGAAATTACAGCGCTGTAGTATATTTCTGAGTAATATAGGGAGCAAGCATCTACACCAACCTGCTATCCGCAAAAACAAAGGTAGATCCACTTAAATCGAAGTTGACACTTCCTAGATTAGAATTATGTGGAGCAAGGAAACCGAGAAGAGTTTACAAATTTAAGGCCTCGATTGTTATGCTTGAACTAACACTGCAATCGTTCTGTCATGAATACAAGAAAATCCATGCACCTGGAAAAGCTTTCGTTGGAAACAGATTCGCAGAAATACAATCACTAATTGATGACAAGAAGTGGTTCCATGTAGAATCTCGTGATTATCCGGCGAATATGGCTTCAAGAGGAATATACTAGTCCAATTTAGAAAATTCTACATTTTGGTGAAAAGGGCCACAGTGGTTGAACCAGATGATAATTATGCTCCCTGCAAGGCCAGCTCGGAAAGTGTCTGAAGAAAGAAATATTCATCATTGCAACACAATATCCACCGAAGATCAAGAAGTTACTATAATCACTTTATTGAATAGATACTCTCTCACTAGGAAGACTACTACGCGTAATTGCCTATTGCTACAAATTTATAACGAATGCGAGTCTATTATCGGTCAGAGAAATCGAAAATGCATTAATACCAGGCATTCAAGCTGCACAAGCTTCACATTTTGCTGAAAAAATAAATAGACTGAGAAAAGCACAAGGGCTACAGAAGCGAGCTAGACTACTCACCTTATATACCTTCCTCGATGGAAACAATATCCTACGAGCAGGAGGGCAATTAGAAAATTCAGATACGACATGTGAAAGGAATCATCCTATGATTCTGCCATATAAGCGCAAACTAACAAGCCTAGTAATTAACGAAGCACATCAATGATCATGTCATGGAGACAATACTCCTTACGATAGGCCTCAAAGCTGTAAAGGGACATATTCACAAACTCGTAAAATATCATCGCTACAAAGCTCAAACCTCTCAACAACTGATGGGAATGTTACCGAAAGCCAACGTAAGCACCAGCCGTCGCTGGTGCACCAGAAACACAAGGTGTCGACTATGCCGGACCTTTCGATATGCAGCTAACAAAGCGGTGAGGAAACAAATCCCACAAGGGCTACATTTTTATGCTGCATATGCCTAGCAGCGAAGGCTAATCACATAGAAGTAGTCACAGATTTAACAGCTAAGGCATTTATTGCTGCGTTTAAACAATTCGTTGCCAGAAGAAGTCCTATTGCAAATCTTTACAGCGATAATGGTACGAACTTTGTGGGAACCAGTAAAATCATCAGTGATCTACACAGGCAGGAATCTTACCAAATAGAAAACAATAGCACCTTACGAGAAAATGACACACAAAGGCATTTCATTTCACCAGCTTCAGCCCATTTTGGCGGCTTCTGGGAAGCTGGAATCAAGGTATAAAGTTCTGAAAAAAATCACAGGGGAAAGCAGACTCACATAAGAAGAAATGTGCACACTGATGACACAAATAGAGACCTGCCTTAATTCACGTCCTTTATGTCCACCCTCCGAGGATCCAAAAAGGCTCGAAGTACTAACACCAGGCCCTACTAACTGTACCAGAAAGAGATCATTTGGCAACTAATTCAAACTTACATAGATGGGAACGACTACAACGAATGCATCAAACCTTCTGGAAAAAGTCGAATACATATGAAAATTGCAGCATCGGCCAAAATGGGCTCAACGACAATCCAATCTGGAAAAGGGGAATTTAATACCTATAAAAGAAGAAGACTTGCCACATTCTAGATGGGCTCTCGGTCGAGTCATAGAAACACATCTAGAACCAGACGGGCTAACCAGAATTGTCACATTAAAGACGCAAGGAGGAAAGTTAAAACAACCGATATTCAAACTATCACTGCTGCCATACACGAAGTAAGCGGGCGCCTTTAGGAATCATTGGAACTGCCGCAAACAAACTATTTGGTATTGATGACTTTGCAGATAGATATGAGGCTCGGACTAAAAAAATTAGAAGCAACGAAATGCTTCTACGCCAACTCCTCGAAAAAAGAACTACCAAAGAGTTCAACGTCAACTCAATTAAATAGAAACATAGATTAAGGCAATTGAAGACAGTGTAAATCACTCAAAACAAGAGCTGCCAGTTCGGCAGTAATATACAAGTATTGCTTTAATTTCCAACACTTACAGAAAAGTATCATATCAGTGGTAATGGATGTTAAGCACGGATATTTGAATACGCTACTGCTAACTCCTTTACAACTTAACGAGCAGCTCAAGATGATACGAGAGCACTTGCCCGAACATAGAAACTCCCCGGAACTGACAGTAGCTCTTTAATTCTAGCCCTCTATAGCACCCTGTATATTACGGAAAGAAAAATTTTATTTGACACTCGGATTCTTCTGTTCAGAAGTAAATCATATTGCCTATATACGCTGATATCATTCATATATTACGGAGGAAGAAATACATTTTGACGTAATATGTGAAAACACTGAATATCCAATATCTTTAAATTATTGAGCTACATCCATCATCCATAATCAACCACTCAACTCTTACCATCTACGAAACAAGCAGATAAAGGGGCAGCTGCGATCCCCTTTCATTTTCGAAGGCCAGGTAGTTGGCCCTCTTCTAAATATTAGTATTGGATTACAATCAGCCAACTCAACACTGCTGCATATTCCACAGCTAACACGTGACTTACATTCTATTCATGACTCTGGCAGCCATCTTAATATGGTGTAAATTTCAAAGAAGGAACACGAGCACCTTGCTAAAAATAAATAGGAGGAGAAATCGGCCGTGGTCTGCACCAAGGCACTCAGTGCAAACTCCAGAATAGCAATCTAATCAACAGGACAACAATTTAGACTTGCTATCTCTTAGTCTAGACGATGGAGAATGTACAACACGTAAGAAATTTAATTCAATTGTCTGCGACAATTTCTTATATTTTATTCACCTCAGGTAGGCTTGCAGTCAGCAACTTTCTCATTTCCAATGTCTATGCCCACAAGTAATCTGACACTGCGCGTAAATGCAGGGAATGAATGAAATTGTGATTGAAATTTATGCTTTGTTGTAATTACAACAACATAATTGCATAGGTTAGCAAATTTTAAGTATAAATATATAAGACATGAATGATATGGAAAAAATTTACTTTTTAATAAAAATCGTCTCGAACTTAGCGTCCAAGAAACATTTTTGGTTGGTCATTTCTGTGCAACTTATGTTGAATTTCATTTGCACTTTCAGGGTAAGCCAGGGTTCAACCCTGAAAATGCAGCAAATGAAACATGAATTTATGTTGAATTTCATTTGCACTTTCAGGGTTCACTTTATTGCAATTTCTTTGACACTTTCTAGCAGTTCCTCTAAAAAGCTGTTTTATTTGACAATTTTGGGTTAGCCTGAGTTAACTCGAGTTAACCCATTATAGCAGTTTTCGAACCCCGAGTTCAGCCAAGGGTTCGGTAGAGTTCACTACTACATACCTATAAAACTGACAATATGAACACAAAATACCTACCACTACAACTACAAAACTCTAAATTCATGTTTCATTTGCTGCATTTTCAGGGTTGAACCCTTACTCACCCTGAAAGTGCAAATGAAATTCAACATTAGTGTCCTGGGAACAACATATGACAAAATTCATCGACCAACGACCACATTGGCGCCGCCATTTTGAATTTGTATTGTCAATTTTCAGGTTGACAGAATATCTGGTCTCGAAATCTGTTGTAATAAAAAGCGAAAAAACTGGAGATTTTGGAGGTATGTTGACGAAAATAGATAAATGAAATATTTTTAGGTGATTGCCAATTACTCGGATAAAAACATAAAATCTTCTAAGGAGTGGCAAAATTTTTGTGCACGCACCTTTAAGATGAACAGAAAAGTTGTGCCGTTTTTGAGTTGACAATGCTTTCTCCATATAAATAAAAAAATCTAACGAAGAACTCCAGAAATTGTTGCTTTGCTAACATATTTCTTAAACTATTCCCTTAATTGCTCAGAAATAATCCTTAAACTTGTCGATGGTTCCTTTCTAAAATTCCCTTGGTCTGAGTTTTCTTTGAATCAAATGGAGTCAATTGCCTCCCCCATTCAAGAACTCATATTTATTATAAATATTTATTAATAATCATTTAGGACGGCAAACTTCACTCAGTTCAATTAACTGCAGCTTTTAACAAATCCGACATACACGCAAGCATGGATCCACTTGCTTTTTAAAAGTCTAAAAAGACTTTATTTACTATCCATTCAGACCTTTCCAAAGCAAACTAAAAGACCTAATTCAGATTCACGGTATTATTTCACTAGTAAAGATCCCAAATTATTTTTTTAACACTTAATTATTTAACAAAATTCAAGCATTGTTTTCAGTTCTTTTTTACTTGATTAGATTTTTTTATTCAATATTTATCTATATATTAATTATATACAAAGAAAGCTCCCGGTTCCGTATTTCAGCCACTTTTTTTATATGGAGTTTCATCGAGCTTTTCTTGAAATTTTATAATGGCAACACTGATCCGCATCACTTCGGGGTTGCTTTCCTGGGTAACTTTGGTGTTAAGTTCCGTGTTTTTGGCACCGATAAGTATGCAATACATGGATTTATTGGAACTTTAGCTGTGTTCTTTTGGGCAACAGAAGCTGTGTTCTTTTGGGCAACAGAGTTATGAAAGCTAAAAAGAACAGTTGGAATCCATGGAGTATATGGATAATTCTTCTTCTTCTCTTTTCCTCTTTTTAAGCAAATCCGGGATAAGTAAAGAGCGTTATTAACTTGAAATTT